>JAAEAF010009687.1:0-24995 GCA_011037195.1 Triatoma infestans
TTTTAATATTTTAAAACTTGAACTAGTTTGGTGAAGGCCTGGCACAGAGAATTTACTTCCCGGCTTTATTATTACTTACATAATATTATACAAAACAGTAAATATGTCCAATCTTCAGTAAAAATTAGGCAACTTTATCTAAATTAGATGTGTGAAAAATAGAAATAAAACTGATTTAAAAAACTCGATATCACTTTTTATCTCATGGCAATTATTACCATTCCAAAACAAATTTTCTAAAACGTCGATTTTTTACTAGATTTTGTGGACTGAGCATATCAATATTTACTATATTACATATAAATATAGAAACTGGGGGATTGCTGTTGTTTATCAATATACCAAAGTTTACCTGAATGTTACACTGTGTGACAACACCTTATACTATTAGCCCGCGCCCAAATTCTAATAGCAGTTAAATTTACTCAAAAATATTACAAATAAAAGTGATATGTGTCACAATGCAGTTTCAGCTTTCAAGTATAACGAAAATCATTCTGAAGTTATTTAAAGAAAAAAATAAATAAAATTGAAAAACCAATTCGGTAAATTCGCGATTTTCTTCAAACTTGGAATTTTAGTTAAAACATTGAATATACTCTGTTATTATATGGGTAAGCCAAAAGTTAAGAGATTAGGGTCAGCCTCTTTCAGGAAAAGGGTAGCCCTTATTAAGGTGGGTGTTCCGAAATATGTTGAAACTTGCCTGGGTGTGTCGGGACATTCGGGGTTCCTTGGCAACGAAAAGGAGGACGCCCTGGCTAGGAAGGGGGCTCGAAGGATACGCCTTCACCCTTCTGTGGGTTGCCAATAAGCCTGATTCAAGCTTCTATCAAACTTCTCTAGAGGACCAGCGCATTGAACACAGGCAGAGGCGGATCAATCATTAATTAATAGGCACTTACCTAAATTTACCAGGTACCAGGTACACTCCTTTGTGATAGGGTTCCTCTAATAGGAACCCTCCTCTAATAGGAGTGTGTAAACTAACTTTGCTTTGTGCAAGTCTAAGTTGTCTGAAAAACGCATCCTGAAGATGGGTGAACGCCCGCCCGAAACCGGTCGATGACCACAACATGAAGCAGGCTACCACGGAAAATCCCTAAGGAACTCCAGTATTCTGACGGGCTCTAGAGAGGGTATGTCCTCCTCCTCCACCTGGTAGCTGCCCAGGTTCCTGCACCTTCTCTGAGTGGCAGCCTCACAGTCTGTTAGGAGATGTAGTGGAGTTTCCTCCAAGTCCCCACAGAATCTGCATGAGCTGTCACTTTCTAAACCCAGCTTCACCAGGTATCCTCTAAGACGGCAATGCCCCGTGAGGAAACCCGTAAGAACGCGGAGCTTGTTCTCGCTCAATCCAATGCAGGCCTCCGACCTCCCAAGCAGACTTGGCCTGCCGCAAACCGGGGAGGGAGTACCAGAGTTGAGATCTCTTCGTCTCCTCCTCCTTCCTAAGTTCCTCCAAAAGAAACTGGTCGCTAATCCCACAAAAAGGTTCCGGCCCCAGAAGTGGGGCCAGGGCGCCGGCCGTCTCATTCCCTTCAATGCCAATATGCCCCGGCACCCACCAAAGTGCAACTTTGTTCCTGCTCCCCAGATCGTTAAGTTTATCTAGGCATTCCCAAACCATTTTAGAGTTAATAACTGGTGCACCCAGAGCTCCAATGGCTGCTTGACTATCGGAAAGGATTACAATCTCCTGGTTCCTGTATCCCCTATCGAGGTTAAATTGAACACATCTTGCGATAGCGTATATCTCCGCCTGGAAGATGCTGGGAAATTTACCCATGGGTTCCGAGTACTTGATCCTTGGACCAACCACCCCTGCCCCATTCCCCTCGAGGGTCTTCGACCCATCAGTATACCATTTTATGGCATATTCCTTTATGCCCAACGGAGCGGATTCCTCGCCGCTCCACTCACACTTTTGGTACCCAGCTTCGACGAAAAATTTTTAGTGAAGCTGTACTTCTTAACCATAACATCTGTAGGGAGGTGCCAGATGAGGGAGCCCGAAGGTGAGAATACCAACTCTCTAACCCCCAGCCCTCCCCCTCCTCCTGCGCAACCCCTAGAGATCCTAAGAAGAGCCCCCTTCGCCGCCCTTTCCATGAAGATTGAGGATAACCTTCATCCCGGCGGTGGGGCATGTTGTGCACCTTAAAAAAATCCAGAAAAATAAATTTACCAAAGGCCTACTCATTCATAGCCGAAGGGATATAGGCTAACAGTGGATCTATTAACAGGGCAATAGGCTGAATAGGCACATAACCAGTTCTTGTAGGTACTTGCAGATAATGCAGTATACCGATTCTGTAGAATCGAGGAGGAAACCCTGGTACACATCATCCTTTGTGAGTGTGACGGCCTGATGAGAATAGGGTTCCTCTAATAGGGACAAGTTAAACCGAAGCTACGAGCTTCATGACGAAACCACTTTCAGCTTTTTGAAGCTTAAGAATGTGCTATGATTTTAGGAGATCCACAATAGAAATCTTAATGCCGAGATCACAGTGAAATAAGGCTCACACTCCCCATTTTTCAATCCAATCTAATCTGTTATTATATATTTAAAAAGTATAATACACTACATTAAAGTGGAGGGAACCATAATATTGCAACATCCCCAAAACAATGCAAACGTAAATTGTCCTACAAAATGCTTCAAATATAAGTGATGAGCCAATACATATGCATTTAGATACAAAGTTAAACAAAACCAAAAAAAAAAAGAGCCATTTCCGATAAAATAACAAAAAATAAACAACAAAAATAATAAAGTCGCAATTCGCTTGACACATTTTTGACCGAAAAAAAAAAACAAAAAAAAAAACGAATTTCTCCGATCGTGTAATACTTCTTCTTATATAGAATTTTGAAGAAAAAGCAAAAATCTTCATTATAGCGATAATATGAATTTAAAAAACTGAATGCAAGGATTTAATATTACTATTAATTTCTCTTATTACCGTAAGGAGAAGTTTTGTTATCGCATCAAGTTTACTAGGTCGAGTGATTCATTAGAAATACATGTGATAAAATTGCGTGATTCTGAAATATGGGTTTTAGAAATTGAGCTGTATGTGTGTATGTGTGTCTGTGTATTTGTATAGTTAGCATTTCTCAAAAAAAAAAAAAAAAAAAAACGGAAAATCGCTGAAACCTGAAATTTAGTATTTCATTTAAGTTGTACCACTTGATGGGACATAAGGATTTTTTTTTTTTTAAAATAGGTCGATGCACTTTACTGAATAAGATTTTCTTTTTACCTTCACTAACTATTGTTAGAAAAAGTATTGCGTCTGTACAGGCATTTATTTTATTTTCGTAATTGAGTTTTAACCGGAAATACAAACATTTTGAGTCCCACTGAGTCAAAAAAAAGTGGTTTTTAATTAACGATCTGAATGTGTGAAAAGAATAACCCAAAAATGAAAAGTTGCAGGAAGCTCAAAACTTGGTATACCGTTTAGGTCCTACCATCGCAACAGACACGAAGATTTCGGAGGCTAAATCCATCAAACCGGAAGTGCCACTTTATTGAATAGTTTTTTCAGGTCTTTTTTTGTGAGTTTCTCAAAAAAAAACGGCTCTTTTTGATTTTCATTGAACTTAATATATGAACTACCCGTAGAAAGAGCTACAACTTTAAAAAAAAAAGCACTTTTTGGATGAAAGGTGGGGTTATGGTTCCCCTCTGAAGTGTTATTTCAGTTTAATAAACAATATTATCATCTAAACAATATTAATTATAATAATTAAATATATTGTCGAAATCACGAGTTTGAAGAAAATCGGATGACCAAAAGTGCGACATTACAGAATAGGTTTTTCACTTTCTTGGGATTTTCTCCATAAAAATGGCGTCAGTTTTAAAACTAATGAGAATCGTAAGTGTGAAGAAAAAATTTGCCATTTCTTAGTATGAGATAGTGGTGTGTGTGTGTTTCACAACCATATTTTTTGGTTTAAGTTTTGAAATAATTGATATATTATTATATTATCGTACATTACTAGAGAGAGAAAAAAAAAAATTAAGTCCACTGGTATTAACTAGGTAGGTAAACTTGATAATTAACTAAATCAAATTAATATTTACCGTTTATTATTCGTTTCATAAATATTAAAACGAAAGGCGCTTGACAGTCTGGATCATGGGGCGATTGAGCGCATCCTGCGTGCCCGAGGATTACGTAAATCTTTTATTGGTTATATACTTAGCAGTTACACACATGCCAGTACGCGGTTTGTGATAAAGGATAGGTCCCGTTAAGGACGTCATCCTTCGAAGGGGAGTGAGGAGAGTGATTCTCTATCGCCGTCGAGCGGTAGAAGAGATCCTTTGTTCTATCCCCGAGAAAATGAGTTTCCTCTTGGTGGGCGAATGTTAATAAATAAATAAATAAATATTTCTTTATTAATATCAAAACACTTACGAGAAAAGAGAAAATTCTATCTACTTTTACTATCTGTGGAAAATTGCAGAAGTTATTACAGATATTTTTTTTTTAATAACAGTACTTTTGATACTTTCAACGATATAAATTAATGAATATTAAAGACTTTTGTTATTACTTTATTTAAAAGTCGAAATCTATTAGGGAAGATAAACTAAAAATAAGTGAACAACACATACTTATACTGCATTTTCATTTTTATATTTTTAATTATTTTTTTACTCATTTGTATATTTCTACATAAACCAAGAATGCTGCAAAGTATAGCTAAATTTAGTAGTGTTTAGATAACATGAGAAGTTTTAAAAAGAAAATAATTCGAATCGTTTTCAAAAAAAAATAACAAAAACTGAAAGAAATAAAAAACATTCAGTTGACCACACTTCCGTTTGATGGATTTACACAAAATCTTCGTGGCTTACATAAACCTAAACAGAATACCAATTTTAAGCATCAGCAGACTTTTCATTTACCAAATTGTTTTTTCTTACGCAGAGGACATAAATTGAAAACATATATTTCCTTCGAAAATTTGATACGAACACAGTACTTCCTTTTACTAGTGATTAAAATAAAAAAATAAAAAAAAAAAATAAAGTAAATTTTTTAAATATATTATAAGATTCAAGGTCTTGCTGTACATGTTTCATTAATATCTTTTTAATTCCAGTGGTCCGCAACACCAGAAAATTATTTTGCGATTCATGAAGCAAAAAGTAAATTTTGGCATTCCGTTATTACGAAACATTATAAATCAAGAATGAAAACTTGCATAAAGGCAAAATCTGATAAATCCCTTGGTATGCAAAAAGTTTCATTACGAATCGGATAACAAGAACCACCGCTATTCTTTCAATTTTTCGCGATAACCTTAAAAAAAAAAAAAAATGACGTATTTTCGGACATCTAGATGATATATGTCACTACTACCAATACTATTACAGATTTTTTTTTTTTTTTTTTTATTTAAATCGATGAAAGATATGACGATTTATACGGTATTTTATCCGTCGTAACATGCATATTGGTTTGTTGATCCTGACAGGTTTCGGATTTTCATCCACCGTCAGGGCAAATTCACCGAGTTCGTGTACAGAGTTCACTTCAACGAAGTGTTTCTGTAGACTCATTATTATTATAATTATTTGTCTGTGGGGAGGGAAACCCTACGCTATCCAAAGCCTCACGGGGCCCAGCGTATAGCTACCCCAAGAAAACAACAATTTTTTTTTTTTTTTTAAGCGGTGTGGAACCACGCAACTGCCCCTTAATCAAGGTCTATGGTGCGATCCCCCTGGAGGCACAGGCCTGCCCATAGCATCCGAACGGATGCCCAGTTGAACATCCGTTCTACAATACCTACATCAGGTTAAGATCCCTGAGGAATCCTAATACCCTGACGGGCTCTAGAGAGGGTATGTCCCCTCCTCCACGTGGTAGCTGCCCAGGTTCCTGAACCTTATCTGAGTGGCAGCCTCGCAGTCTGTTAGGAGATGTATTGGAGTTTCCTCCAACTCCCCACAGAATCTGCATGAGCTGTCAGTTTCCAAGCCCAGCTTCACCAGGTGTCCTCTAAGTCGACAATGCCCCGTGAGGAAACCCATAAGTACGCGGAGCTTGTTCTTACTCAATCCAATGCAGGCCTCCGACCTCCGTTGGTTATAATTTCCCAAGAGATCTTGGCCTGCAGCAACCCGGGGAGGGAGTACCAGAGTTGAGATCTCTTCGTCTCCTCCTCCTTCCTAAGTTCCTCTGACAGAAACTGGTCGCTAATCCCACAAAAAGGTTCCGGCCCCAGAAGTGGGGTCATAGCGCCTATCTTGGCCAGGGCGTCGGCCATCTCATTCCCTTCAATGCCAACATGCCCCGTCACCCACCAGAGTGCAACTTTGTTCCTGCTGCCCAGATCGTTAAGTTTATCTAGACATTCCCAAACCATTTTAGAGTTAATGACTGGTGCACCCAGAGCTCCAATGGCTGCTTGACTATCAGAAAGGATTACAATCTCCTGATTCCTGTATGCCTTATCGAGGTTGAATTGAACACATCTTCCAATAGCGTATACCTCCGCCTGGAAGATGCTGGGAAATTTACCCATGGGTTCCGAGTGCTTAATCCTTGGTCCAACCACCCCCGCCCCAGTCCCCTCGAGGGTCTTCGACCCATCAGTATACCATTTAATGGCATGTTCCTTGATGGCTAACAGAGCGGGTCCCTTGCTCCACTCACTCTTGGACCCTACCTTTGACGAAAAATTTTTAGTGAAGCTGTACCTCTTACCCAAGAAAAACAATAATCCGGGTCTATAACAAAAATCCAGACCCGGATCTAATCCATCTAAGATTCACCGCAGTCCGAATAAATCGGAGAGTAACCTTAAGCAGAAATAGCCTAAGCTCTTCCATAGACATCTTATTCCGACCAAAGGTCCTGAACCTAATTTCCTCACAACCCAAGCAATCAGTCATAAGATGGATGGGTGTTTCCTCCTCTGTCTCACAGACTCTACAAAATGGGATCCGGCATGAGCCCCATTATGTAGAGATGTCTCCATAAACCACAATGTCCAGTAAGAGATCCAACCAGATGCCTGAGAGCGCTCCGTGAAAAACACAGCAACGTCTCACTAATGGCCTTGTCCGGACCGCGATGAGCATTTTGGACTGCCGATCTGTAGACTCATACTTATTGGTTGTGAAATCTATTTGGTGTGCAGTTGTTGTAGTGTAGTGGTAGCTTGTGTAGCACGAGCGGTTTAGTAAAAGGCTTGTGAGTATATATGTTTAAGAGAGAGAATTATCAGAAATAATCAAGAGAGCACACTGTTTTTAAAATAAATATATTCTCCAAGTGAAATTAAGTTACTTTACAATATCACAATTATATGCTTAACAAATCGATTATTAATCTAGAATAAATGTTAGTCTCTATCACTGGCACTGAGTTTAAGAAAGCGATTCCTGAAGCAAGTGTTCTGGCTTGAGTGTCTGTTCAGACTGTGTTGAAGGAATGTCTTCTGATTGTTCGTTCAAATCTTCCCCTTGAGAAGAAAGGGTAGACAAAGCTAACAAGGTTCATGAATTTTTCCTGTAACTGTACTCTTCTACCTGCATATATCCTTTTTTGCCAACGAGCTTGCATTTTTTTCATAATTATGATTATTTCAAATTAAATATATTTTTATATTTCTAGCATCCATCACAGTTGTATATATGTGGGAAGGTTAACCTTCCCAGTCTACAGAAACATTTCGTTGAATTGAGCTCTCTACACGATTAACTCAGTGGGATATTTGGTGAATTTGCTCCGACGATGGATGAAAATCCGTAACAGGTCAGGAACAAAAAAATATGCATGCGACGACGGATAATATATCGGATGTTATCCAGCATTGCAGACCCATCTACATTTTCAACTGTGACCGATTCACTTTAAACCAGATATTAATCCTATAAATTTTATTTATGCAAGAAAATCGATTTTAGCGATTAGTGCAACTTTAGGTTCCTCTATTCCTCGAGGGCCACTTAAAGACTCGCACAAACTGTATCCTGGGAAAGTAAGAAAGTGGAGCTAAGGAGATTTATTGCTCTAGTTAGACGGCATTGTCTCTTAAGGAAACATATGCATAATATGGGGGTGTCTCTCTGAGGGTCCACTTTGCAGGAAATGTGGACAAAAGGATTAGACACCGTTTCACCTTCTTGGAGAGTGAGTGCACAATGCTGGCAAGCGGTTCCTGAAATTTGGCGTCCACAAGTTGGAGCCGAAGGCGGGATCAGAAATTTCACTCTCGCTTCAGCCCGGGCGTTCTTCAATGATACGGGGTGCTCAATGGTTGCTCCAGTTGAGGTCTAAGTGTTGTACCTCCTAGGAAGCCCCGAGTTTCTAGCTTAGATTAGATAAGGTCCCTCTAAAACTTGACGGATTATGAAAAAAGAAAAAAATTGAATGAATAGATTTCTTTTATTAAGTCATGGTTAAAATTAAGTTATTGATTTAATTAAATTAACAGAATTTGCTTATATCACTATAATAATTTTAGTTCCTCTGAAAATGATATAACAATGCTGTATTTCGAATTTTCTTTACACTCCAGATTACTATTATACACCCATTATATATATATATATTAGGCAAATATTTATAATATGTGCTTTAAGGAAAACACTGGAACTGATTCTAGCTAGTTTACCAACGTTTCGTCACTTATATTAGCGATCACAACGTAAAATAAAGCATAAAATAAAACGAGAAATTTATGTGATTATTTAAATTAATTTAGTGATCGCAGATGCAATATAAAAAAAAAAAGATAATAGGAAAAACCTTCAAAACATATATTAGAAAAATTTTGGTATAAAAAAAAATGAATGAAAGTATTATGACGATAAACTTGATACTGATTATCCAATTAAATAAAGGATCTATAAAATACACAACATACACATTGACATGCCAAATACTTTCTCACACTTCCTCCTGATATAATTGATATTTGGGATTAAATACCCACAGACAACTTCCACTCACCATCACATTCACCTATATTTTCCCTTGTATCAATGCCTTTACACCACCAGCCAACCTAAAGACCATAAAGATTTCCAATAATATCGTAAAATCTGTAATAGCAGTAGTCGATAAGACTGAAACGATGTACATATTTATTCTGGAATTTGAAGCTGCGAAAAAATTGATACTATCCTTCTTCAGGCTTCCGCTGGTCATACTAAACACTAGATCTTCTGGACTAATGACAAATCACTGATAAGATTTGTTATAAAATGACTGTTAAATTGCAATAGACTTCTTTTAATGGCAATCCTGTCAGCAATGCCCTGCAAGGCTGGCTTGATTAGTAGATCAACGTTGATTGATCTAGGAATAAAATCAGCATTATCTTGAATAAACCTGGACCAATAAGGCCGAAACTTCGGTTTATAAAACCGAACCACTGGCGTCGTCTCAGCCCAAAGTCCTAAGTATTTGCAAACTGATCCTGACAACGGTATACTACTTGTAAACAACTTGTCGTGAGGATTTTAGGCACCTATAATAGATTATTATTATTATTCATATTTTTCCTCAGCTAATGCTGGCATTTTTATTTTTAAGAAAGGTGCGGGTTGTACCAAGCACACTTTCATTGCTTATTTAAGAATAGCCGTACAATGCGGCATGTCTCCAAAATGACGGCCTTTGTAATATAAGAGGTTAATTTGGGATGATTATTGAGAAGCATGATTACCATCATGTAGGCATTTGGGGACAATTCCAGTCGTGGAAATGACAAGAGGAACAACCGTCACTCTCTCTGCCCTCCATATACTTGTAATTTCTTCCCCAAGCTCGGCATACTTTCTTTGCTTCTCCTCAACAGTTTTATTTAAATTATGTGTGCTGGGCACAGCGCTGTCTATTAATTTTACTTCCTCCCTTAATTTGTCTTCAAGGATGATATCTGGCCTATTATGACTAACATTCCTGTCAGTTATAGCAGAACTGGCATAATATAGGCGGTATCTACTGTCCTCCAGCACTGGGGATGGAATATACTTATAATATGGTGCAGTCATGGCTTCTAAAAAACCACATCTAATCACCAGGTCTTGATGAACAATTCTAGCGACATTGTTGTGACGCTTAGTGTATTCATTGGGGGCCAAAACCGTACATTCAACATAACATGGTGAATAGTTTCAGGTTTTTCGCGGCACCGTCTGCAGACATTCCCCAACTGTTTCTGGGAAAAGTTCGCCTTTCCTAAGCCATGCGTTCGACGCTGATTTATCGACATTCGGCCGTTCAAGGTCGTATGCAAACTTCCCTTGTTCATTATTATTATTATGAAAACTTTTTCCTTTTTTTTAAGGCGCGTCATCATCTATGGTCATTGGCGCCCGGAGCCTTCTCGTTACAGCCAACACTGTCCATCACCGAACAGTGAGCTGTAGAGGCTCCTAGAAAGAAAAAATCTAAGGGTAGCCCAGCTGGACAAGAACCCGGATGCCCCGCATGGGAGTCCATTACGCTAAACCACTTAGCTATTCCCTTCCCTTATGCAAACTTATTATTATTACTGTGTGGTGGGGAGTAAGAATACATCCACAGTAATCTCTGCTTGTCGTAAGAGGCGACTTAAAGAGAACACTCCTGGATCCCACTGTCCGTGGGTTCAGGGGTCCGTTAATCCGCCCTCCTTCTTTCCCTCTTCGTCCCTTCTCTTTATTCTCCTCTCCCTCCAGCCTCATTTCACTCGTTTGTCAGGGTAGACAGAACTCTCAGCCATAGTGAAGGCAATATGTCTAGGGGAAGGGGACCCCAAAATCAAACCTCTTGGCCCTCCAGGTTGGGGGTTGATGCATAGGGCCAGCTCCTCAACCATCACAAAAAAAATTAAAAATGCTTAAGTATCTACAGAGAAGAAAACCGGACTTCAGAGGATTTATAAATAGAGGAGACCCACTAAAAGTGGAACAATTGTTTATTTAATTTCTATTGAAAATAGTTATATAATATAAAATGAACGTTTTAGTTTTATTGACACAATTTTGGAATGAAACGAAAAGATAAAATGGGATGGGTATGTGGAATAAATTTTGTATTAACATTAATTTAGTTTAGAGTGAGTTTGAGTATATAAAAGAGAAACGGGACGTATGTATGCTGCATGCTTGGTGGTGAGTATGTCGGGGCACGTGTGTATGACAAAATGAATGGGTGTGTTAATTCGTTAATTATACGGTGGAACGAAATTAAAACAGTTGTGAATCAGCAGCGTCACTACGAGAATAACATATGTTATTTATTCTACAATTACATCCATGGAATACAAATAATTTGTAATAAAAATGTTTCACTTATATACAAAAAATTGTATAAAATAATTATTATTACCATTTATATTGAATATTATATTAGAGTTGTATTTGATTTACATAAAACCTGTATCTATAAATAAATTAAGTGACATTACATTTGCAAAGAAGCAATATCTGTCATTATCAGTTGATGTGAAATGATGTAAACATGTCTCTTAAAGAAAATCAATTCTTCCTGAATAATAAAGCTAATTTTCTAAGCTAAAACAACCCAAAGGTGTGTTTATAACATAGAAAGAATTTCCTATATCTTTGGCCCTACAAAGACAAGCAAATTGTTTAAAAAAAATCAAAATTGACAGACACTGTTTGATTATTAATTTCCTATAATCAGCAATATAATAAATGAATCAAGACAAGGAACTAGAGAAAGCTTTTTACCTATTTTTGAATGTTCTCTCTCTCATATTTCTCTCTAATCGCTTCAATCATATTTGTTTGTATGTGTGTGTGTGTTAGATTACGAATAAATGCGCTCCCGATTAGAACATACCTCAGAAACGAAATATTGTAGAAAGTTCAAGTTTGAATTCCAATAATGGATTTTTAATACGAAGATTTCTGCCAAACTGTCACAAAAACTTCTCCAACGGTGATTTCTTTAAACTTCCTCTAATACATATCTTCAAAACTATTAAAGCCCGGTTGAATAAAACTTAATCTAAGTTCAACCACCTGAAATTGATCTTCAGTTAAACTGAACTTAGAATTTCGGTTGTATAAAAATTAATCCAACATCAAGTCATCTTAATCTAAGATCAAATCTGACATCTATAACCTATAACCTACCATCAAAACTTAATTTTACTGATACTTTCATTTTTATTTCGTGCACTTGCGTTCCACACATGCGAGCCTCCTCTAACAAAAAAATCTCCCTTAAGGTACAATTCCGAACTCGACCGCAGCAACCGACTGCAGCGACAGGCTTCAGACGCAGACGCGGTCGGATCAATGTTGAACACAGCGACAAATAGCTTGCAGTCACTTCAAAGCGTTAACATAGACAACATGTCAGATGTGTTTGAATCAACTGATTCAATTTTGTGTCTTTTGTTGGCAGAGGAAGAGGACGATGACTTTTTGTTATTACATACCAGAAAGAAAAGAAAAGCAACAATGTCTTTATTTAAAAACAGATTACATGAAGGAAGTTATTCAGTGTTGATTGAAAATATGTTGTGATGAAGAAATATTCAGAAGCTACTGCCGTTTGAATAAGAAACAGTTTAATTTTATACTTAGTTTTATTTATGATGACATTCAACCAAAAGTCCTACGACAAGGTTGTGATTTGTTGACACTAGAAAAATATCGCTTACGATTAAATAAAAAATGCCGGGACATTATGTAGAAGTATTTATATTTGTCATTTTGTCAAACATGTGTTTTTAGTCATGTATGTTTCATTTGATAAAGAAATCCATTTAATTAAAGAACAACATAACCTCACCGTCTTTATTTAACTCCTTTCCTATAATTTTCCAAACTTTATCTTTTACTAAGTTATTGCGGTACTCAGCGTGGCTAACGTCATAAATTACTGCATGCTTAGCTATTAAGTTAATTAACTTTTCCTCATCTGATTCTGAAAAACTCATTTTTAATAACAGTGTAACTTCTCTGTCGCCGGCGGCAGTACTGGTTCTTGACCAGTGATGCGGTCTGCGGTCTAGAAGTGACGCGACTGCAGGCGACAGAGCCGCTGTGTTCCGAATGCAATCCATATAAAATCATACAAACCAGTAGTGTCGCCTGCGGTTTGACGTTGCAGCTTGCCGTCTGCAGTCTGCGGTCTGCGGTCTGCAGCCTTGTTCGGAATTGTACCTTTATGGGTTTCTTCTTTGTTTCAGACAATGAAGTTGAACTTAAAGGACAATTAATAAAAACCAGAGCGGAGAAGTCATTCTGTAGTGCAACTCCAATATAAAATAATTAAATTACAAAAATATACCTGAATGTTTTGTTAATCAGTGCACTTCTAAGTGCTGTGTATTTTCTCCCATTTTCCTGATTTTCATCAGCAGTTATAGGCAAATTCCTATTAAACTCTTCTTCCTCTGAAAATAGCATCATCAATATCAAGAGTAATCATCATCTGCGTGAATGACTAAGGTATGTTATAATACAAATGTTGCCACTATGATAGTTAGAACTCCAAGTAATAATACCGCTAGTTTCAATCGTAAGCATGGAAATCGCTTTTTGACAATACCGAAACACCGTTCAATTACTGATCTTGTTTTCTTATAAGCCGTGTTATATATCCTCTTTCTGCATGGATTTCTTCTTGCATTTTAGGTGTAAATAAATAGAACAGCAGCGGTGGGCATCATCGTCTCCCAACTTCAGCTCGAAGTTGGGCATGAATTCTGGAATTACTAAAAATATTACTGTCATGTGCCGATGCTGGGCCACGTGGCAACAATATTTTGAAAACATAGTTTTGAATCGCAGACAGCTTGAACATTTAAAGCAAACCAACCATTGACGATTTCTATATATTTCTGCATTATTTCCACCAGGTGGTGTAATCGGTACATGTGTGTGTGTGCAGTGTGTTGCATTAAAACTCCAGAAAAGTTACAGATGTTACAGAAGTCTAGCATTACCAACTTTCCTACTTCATCCGGTCTTGGTAGGCATTTCGATGAACTGAACTTTTAGAGCGGTAATCTCTCTCTAGTGAATTTTGTGTGTAATCCTACTTGCAGTTCCTTTATTTACATCAAATATATCCCCAATTACTTACTATTTGGAAGGTTCCACTTACATTAAATGTGAGAATGATCATGAAAATTGGATTCAGTGCGTGATTTTTTCTGATGTGTATCCTTAATTGTGGACGTAACCTTTGTTCCAGTTCTTCAACTACATGTTTTACTACTCGGAACCTCAATTGAAATTGTTGATCATTAAGTTCCAAGAAAGGATTCTTTCTATGTTGAAAAAAGGCGGGGAGCTCTTTGAAATTCAAACTCTCCTTTCTCAGATTAAACATCAGAATAATCTGAAATCTGAAAATAACATATCGTGTAAATATACATACATACAGAGTGTCCCAAGGTATATGGATAACGACTTTTTCTCGGAAACTAAGATAGCTAGAAAAAAACTGGAAAATACGTGTCCCCATAGTTTTTTGTTAGAAAACCAAATTTAATTAGCAAATTTGTTTTGGTGCTTCGCAAAGCGAGATACAGGCATCAACTTCATTTTTTCAAATAGGGAGGTATGGTTTTTATTTAAGAAATAGATTCCTCTATTTTTTGTAAGAAAAATTTACTTGAACGGTTTTTTTTCTTTGAGCAATTATTGTACAAGTTATGAATGAAAACATGATTCCTATAAGAAATTTCAATATGATGTTATAACGGTTTTTTGATTGAATAAGAAGAAAAGTACTATTTTATTATAAATTTTACTCCTTATTAATTTCAGATCTTGCTCGAACTGGCCTCCACCATTAGAGATGTATTTCTTTGGTCGTAAGGTACAATTGGCAGCGAAAAAGCATGTGTATGCATCTCTAATGGTGGAGGCCAGTTCAAGCAAGATCTGTCATTAATGAGGAGTAAAATTTATAATAAAATAGTACTTTTCTTCTTATTCAATCAAAAAACCGTTATAATATTTTTTGAAATTTCTTATAGGAATCATGTTTTCATTCATAACTTGTAAAATATCGCTCAAAGAAGAAAAACGTTCATGTAAATTTTTCTTACAAAAAATAGAGGAATATATTTCTTAAATAAAAACCACACCTCCCTATTTGAAAAAATGAAGTTGGTGCCCGTATCTCGCTTCTCGAAGCACCAAAACAAATTGGCAAATTAAATTTGGATTTCTAACAAAAAACTACGGGGACACGTATTTTTTTTTTTCTAGCTATCTTAGTTTCCGAGAAAAAGTCGTTATCCATACACCTTGGGACACCCTGTATATCAGTAGACAACAAATGAACTTACGTAGGAATTTTAATAATTCTTCTGAACTCATTTCAACCAGATAAAACGGAGAAAATTTATCAGTCAGATTTGATCTTAGATTAAGATGACTTGATTCAGAATTAATGTTTTTATACAACCAAAATTCTAAGTTCAGTTGAACTTAAGATCAATTTCAGGTGGTTGAACTTTGATTAACTTTTATATAACCAGGCCCCTTAAAGTGTCACATCAATGGTGAGAAATGGAACAGTAAAGGAACGGCAAAAAAATTCAAGACTTTGGAAAATTTAGAGTTGCATAAACAAACAAGACCAAATTTTGCACAATTATATTTTTATTTAATTAAAATTAATTATAAACTAAAGTTTTTTTTTTTTTAAATCACTTCCATTGGTCTTCAACTAATATTCTAAGAACATTTGGTTTAATAAGCACATTGGTATTAAATATTGTTTATTTGGTTCAACAAAAAAATATCCTAAAAACTTTACAAATTTATCTTGCAAACTCTAAAATTTGTAAATACAATATTTAACTAAATAAATTAATAAAAATTAATAACAATTTCCAACCAAATTAAACCTTTTTTTCATTCAAAGTAAAATCTTTCTTCATGTAATTCAGGCCAAAAAAAAAAGGTTTAATGTGGTAAGAAGGAAGGCTTTTATTTGCCTGAAAAATGTTTTATATAATGTATCGTTGTTGAACACATAACTATCTAGTTACAACTTGTTGTAAAGTTAATGAATGTTCACTTCGTTCGTCATCAGCATTCTCTTGTAACATATCATACAATGATGATTCAAATTCTCTTAATGATTCAGTGATAGATGACTTTCTGGAAGTTATACTATTTATATCTTTCAAATCAGAACGTAAATTATTATTCTCTTCCAATAGTGTAGCCAAAAATGTACGTTTATTTTGTGAAATTAATTCTTGTATTTGCGGTGGTGATGTGTCTATTGATGGTATTGTTGCCAATGATGGTGGTGGTGCTGCAGATTTTGAAATGATTTCATCATCGCCAGCCACTGGCAATACCAATGGTGATAAATGTACTTTAGGTACTTCTGCTGGAATGGTTACTTGGGTGATGTCATTAATGTCAAGTCTTAATTCAGTGGTAGATTTGCTTCTGATTATTTTTGGCACCGTTTGATCTAACAGATTATTTAATGAACGTGACCTGAAAAAAAAAAAAACGAAATAAAATAAAATTACAAGAGATGTGTATTTTAAATTAAAACCCACTTATAACATGTAATTCACAGCATTTCCGTATTTCCTCCCACCACGCAACTTGTAACTAAAATTAAACCTTTGACGTATTAGCCCACCAGAACACTATAATCATGGAATAAGGCAATTTTCTTTCCCGTGATTTCTAACTCTAAATTCAGTTGAGATCAGTTGCCACTGAACTATTAGAAGACTACTGTGGAGCCATGCCACTTTACTTAAGACTAAAAACTCCACCTGATTTCCAAGGCAGAGCCAGTCGTTGCGGCCAGCTTAATAATGGGGGACAGTATCATGTTCTGTGTCAATAGAATTTGCACGGATTTGTCAAAGCCCTTTGTGCCTTTACAACCGAACAGAAAAACTTTGTTATGAACAGAAACGCTATTGATATGTTGATAGGATGGTTATTTGATTCCAAAGTTTTATTCTTCTCAGATAATAAAATGAAACTCATACAGCAAATTAGGTTAAACTTCAGATTTGCATAGGATTGTCTGGGAATCCTTGGGGAAGGTGGTTAACCAAATCAGCATTATTTAGATGGATGCATGGATAACGGAGGCGACGAGTGGTCTGTTCAGAATACTCTTCAAGAGTCTTCGTCCAGTCCGAACTCCTATACGACATTTCAAAACGTCATTAACGGCGACTATTAAAGCATTGATGCACAAATCTTAGGCTAGGAACATTAATTAGAAATTCTTTGTCAATGTTTATTTCTGTTTGAAGCTGATGAACTTCTTTTATTCTAATTAAACCTTCTTTTTTTTTACAATCAATGCAATCATTCTTTTCAACCAAATCAACTTATTTTGTATTAAAAGATATGGAGTTTGAAGTTTGATTATGAAGTCGACAATGAAAATTGCTTCAATCAGGTTTTTCTTTTTTTTGTAAACAAAAGTTTAATTTGACCCAAAAATTCTATACGTACATTTTTGAAAACATGACTACTGTCTCGAACTATCACAAAACTGTTAGAGAGGAAACGCTCACTCCAAATATAAATAAATATTGCACTAATAATTAAAAACAAAACAAACCACAATAGAAAAGTTTCTCGAAGTGCATACAAATTGAATCTAAAAAAACTACTTCCATAAATTCCACAGGACTTCTTCCAGTGTCACAAAATACTGTCGGAACAAAAGAAAAAAAATACTGTTTGTAATATTTACCAAAAGACAATTCAATACCAACGCCCCAAGAGGTTCTCCTGTATTATCGAAACAAGTCCAACTTTCCAAAGAAGAAATTCATACATTTTTTTAAGAAAATATACACACAAAGTCTTTAGCTCTAAACGGCTGACATGAAGATTTATGACTGGGCAAATGACGATTTTTATACAGGAGACTATGATAAACACGAACCCGGATCCCACCGCCATTTATTTCTTTCTTCCCTAACAAGGCTTTAACCATGCTCTCCATTATTTTTTTCTAAAAGCTGCTATCACGGAATGAAACCTGAATTCTGGAACAAAGACGAATTACTAAACCAAAGTGTAAAGGGGAAAGTCATAAAATTTCAGAAATTCTAGAAGCAGTTAAAATTTTTCTACATTCGAAGGGACATTTAGAAAAATATGCTATGTATTCTCAGCTGGACTGTAACATCAGAATAATATTAACAGTATTTTATGTTAATAATTTTAAAAAAATATAGAACATTTTCCAAATAATCAATGTGAAAGGATGTGTAGTAAAATGTGAAGGCAAGCGGCTAGTTACTGAAATTTCATCATGTATAGTATCCACCATTATATAAAGTAATTAAAATCAAATGCTAGAATGCAAGCATATAAAAGCCACGCGTTCTGAAGGAATCTGGGTTAAAGTTCTGCAAATTTTTGAATAATATACTTTGGGATGATTATCAGAAAGTATTGAGTACCAAAAAAAAAAGTATAAATGTATAACGAATCCCTAGTTGCAATCATAATAGTTCATCATGTTATTTAGAAAAATAAAGTACGTGCACAACTTTTAAATGTAGTAATAATAATTCTATACAATAAAATCGAACAATAAAGTTCGTTATACCATGAGTACAAACATGATCCCATTAGACCAACAGTTTAACCATCAGAAAATATTTTGCACAAATTTTGTATAACTGCCCCGTTAAAAAGTTTTGCGTGTAGTGAGCATTGATGCAATAAAATGCTTTTGTATATATTATTTTGCGGTGAGATCAAAAGTGCAACTGGAAGTAAAAAATGTTTCATTTTGATGCGTGATCAAAATGGTTATTACCTGAAAGAAATTATTAAGTTCACTTTTCTAAACCGATCTCTCTATGTCAAGATACAACATAACAAAAGTATCACTAACAAGACACTTTTATACGTACTTAGAAATCGCACTGGTCAAGTCTGTTCAACAAGGGCAAATGAAAAGTACGCTAAAAGAAGAATTCTTGTCTCGACTCACTTACAAGCATTTGCGGCACTGCACTGAGTGGGAACCTAACGCGCGCAATAATGCGTACTGTTGTGTCCCAGTGCTGTCCTATTCTTTTGAAATAGTAAAATTGGGGCGAACTGACGTGGATGAAATACAGCGTCTAGTTAGAATGACGCTCACCAAGTTTCATAAGCATAATTGACCCAGTCGCATTGCATGGTACACAAATACAAATAATCCTCGCTGCAGAAAGATAAGCTCCCATTCAAGCAGTAATCACTCCAATCCTAGGCACACACACCACTAGACCTAACCAAGTCAGAATGGGCAGACATCCGATCAGAGCCAGGAGAACGAAGGCGCTATGGAGAAACAAGGCTCACCATGGCCTTTACACGCTGCCCACGACAATAACGCCATGGACTAAGAGGTAATTGTGACCTGGCTCCTGCATGGACGCCTTTTTCCGGAAACGGAGGCAATTCAGGCAATCATCGTAATTCAGGACCAGGTCATACCAACAAGATATTCATATGCTGTAGACAACAGATGTAGACTCTGCCACCCCCCGGAAAGTGTGCATCATATTCTGTCTGCATGCCCAATATTAGCGCAAAAGGACTATCTCCAGCGCCACAACAATTTGGCTAAAATAGTCCATGGGGAATCGGCTTGTGAACTGGGACTGGCGAGGGAAATGGTGCCCTACTATAAATATGAGCGTCCCTATCCTCCAGGGAAGTGGACACGGATTATACTCGGACACAGTTATGCTCACATACCACACAGCTGCCTGCACGAGACCGGATATAGTGTGGTTCGATGAGCTCAAAGGACAAGTATTTATTATAGACATTATCGTCGCAGACATACTGCCAATCCTGCCAAGGTACAAAATGAAAAGTTGGCAAAATATAGGCCTTCTAGCCGCGGAGATACCTTCCATATGGAGAGGCGTCACAGCGTTGAGATCCTACCATTAGTGATCTCCAGGGAAACAGATCTTCAAAGTTAAAAACAACAGAATTTTTGACATGGGTCAATGCAAACTAGCAGCTGAATAGGTGTCTAGAAAATTTTCTTTAACTCAAACTTTCATACCTAGATATCTTACGTTTCCTTTTCCTTGGAGGCCTTCTAGGCGGGTTGACCACCGTTCCAAGAGGCAATGGTTCACTGATATCACAACTAGTGAACTTCCTGAAACAAAAAGTAAAGTAATTAATTTTTAGTACATACATACTGGAATCATTCTTCAAATATGAAGTCAAATAGAATATCTTTAACTGTAATATTTATTTCAGGCATATTTACAGTCGTAGATGCCGAAATGTTACTTTTTCAGCTTGAACGTCCGGTCCAAATAGTCCACGTTTTTAAATAAAACACTCCAGGTAAAAGCAATTCATCTAGAAAAAGGAAAACCACGAAATCAAATCTGGTCTTTCTAGATTAGGATTGCTGACTCAGTTCTTGACGGAAGTGAACCAAGAACAAAAAATGGAAAACCGTATTAGAAAATCCATTAAGAAAAGCCATTTTTTAACGAAATAAAACAATTACATTTGTAAGGACTTTTGAATTACTTTGATAAAAAGGATTAGGGTTTTTCTCTTCAACGAACAAAAAAGATCAGGTTAATTGTAACGTGGATCAGAAATAAACCATGTCGTTTCATGAACCCATCCTGATCGGCTATAAACTATAAACAAATAACTTTAAATAAGATTTATTTGTTATTTTTAATGCAATTCAAAACAACTTAATTGTAGCTAATATTAATTAAAGAAAGAACATAAATGACAAAGTATTCTCTAGATTGTATAAGAAACTTATAAAAATTATCATGAATAATTTTAAAGAATAATGGCCAGAATTACGTGCCTGAAATCTTTATATACTGAAGAAAGTTATCTGTCTATGAATAATGAATAAAAAAAGGTTAATAACATTCAATGGGCACCTTAAACTAAATGATAAAAGCCTTCCATAACCAAGTCTGACTGGAATTATAAATATTTTTCAAAATAAACTCTATTAAAGATGAAATCGTTGAGTTTACATTTTTTTAAACAACAGCATAGAATTATTTCAGTTACGCTAACATAAAAAATGAATTTATTTATTTAAATAAATTGAAAAAAAGAAAAAGAAGAATGAATTCTAACTGAAGATATTATCCTACTGATTTGGAAATTACGTAATGAAAATCTTTAAAGCGTCTAATGGGAATTAATCTAATCAAAAGAAGAAAATGCCCAAATATTTTGATTATTTATCATAATATGCAAGCTATTTTATTTAATTTCTAGGAACATTAATAGAGTGAATACACAATAAATATAGAATATCTAGAAGCGTTTTGAATCGCCAACCTATCTATCTCGCGTATACTAGTTGTATATCTATCTCCACAAGGTTTTCATTCTATGGCCTATCATCGCATTTCAACCACCACCATTATTTTCGGTTACATCATAAGTTTGTAAAGGGAATGGATTAGCTCAGTGGTTAGCGTACTGGACTCCCACGCGGAGGACCCGGGTTCGAGTCTAGCTGTGCTGGACATAGATTTTTTCTTCCTAGGAGCTCCTACAGCTCGGTGATTGACAGTGCTGTCTGTAACAAGAGAACACTGTCCGGAGGCTGGCAATGCACTGAGAAGGCTCCGGGGAGCCAATGAACAAAGATGTGGACGCGCCTTAAATTAAAAAAAAAAAAATAAGTTAGTAATAGTCCTGCTTTTATTATAATCACCTATTTTTGCTTTTGATTATTTCTATTGTAATTTCTGCTTCTTACAATTGAATCAGCCATAATATTCTCTTAAAAAATCGTCTTTTTTTTACGATTATTGCAAAAAACTTTCTAAAATATTGCATTATTTTCTAGTTGGTAATTTTACTTTATTATTTGTTGAATATCTTTAACATTTCTTCCGGTTTTGACGACACGTTTCAGATATTTGCGTGTTCCAGAATGTGCATTCTGAACAATGAATCTGCTGTGATTGTCACGTTTCGGAAATAAAAACATACAATAATTAAAAGAAAGCAGTGTTTTAATTTATTTATTTTAATTTTAAAAATTGTAATTTGTTGTTTAATAAGAATGAATAAAATAAGAATTTAAAAAAAAAAAACTATATTAAAAGAGCATTTAGATGAAAGGAAATTTTCATCCGCCTGTTCCTCTCGGCAGGCAGAAAGTCAAGTTGGAAAAGTGCCAAAATTCATATAGATCGTTACTTTCCCGGCCATATTTTGAAAGGGTGTTGACTGTACACCATTTGTTTATCTAAATATGTAATAACTTACGAACAATTTAAGTGCTGAATAATTTCATTATCAATAATTTTATTTTAAATAAACAATAAAGGATTTGATTATAGAGAATTTCTAGATGTTTAAGCTGTTTTGCCCCAAATTTTAATATTGTTTAATCAACGCCAAATAATAAATAATAAATTTACTAATACATTAAATAGTACTTATTATGATCAAATACAATAAATTACTTACCGGGTTCTAACAGGTACATCTTCTTTAGCTAACTGCGAATCTGCGCACAACTGAAACAAAGAGACACATATATAATTAAAATATTTACAGATAATACTTTTCATAAGGAGTCTCGATTCGATAACTATTTATTATTGGGTCCAAGTTCAATATGTTTCATTAATTCTTATAACAAGTGTCATTCTCTGAATTTGACTTCTACCGAGCCAACATTTATAATCTTTACTAGAAATCAATGAGTTTGGCAAAATGTTCATTAGTTCCAGCAATAGAATTGCCGGTTAGGCATAAAATGCGATTTTTCACAGGTCGAGTTATTTAATTCGCAAAGTTTGGCCGGTTGAGAGTTTTCAAATAAGTTACCCAACGGTAAGAATGACTCATCGCCTGCTGCCAATGAAACTTTTCGGGTACTATCAGTGCCTCCAACTAACCATAAAATTATGTAATACTAGATACAAAAATTTAATACATTCATTAAATTATTAACAACATCCATAATTAAAAACAGGCACTTCTATAGTAATGAAGATCACTTCTGCAAACTGTTTAACATTAATTGCTGCACATAAATAACAAAAAATACTTCTTTTTTCAGTGATACCCATATTCGGAAAGCTATCAGGCCAGGGAAGATGATATAAAGTAAACATGGAATTTAAGAAGACCTGGGACTCAAGGGTTTTCTGCCCTTTACAAACAAGCTGAGCTCTTATAAGGCAATTCAAAAATATATCGGTATTGCGTGAGCATTCGAAGGAGAGTGGAAAAACCAAGATCTGTTAACTCTTTTAAGAGTGCCTTGGCATTCTTAGCAATGACTATGAGTCGAAGGATTGATTCGCTGTGGGACTATGGAAGTGTTATTTTCTTCTGACCCAGAGCTCTGTCACCATATTCGCGACGTCACAAACACGTGGGTGTGCAACATATCATAGGACTGGAATTATAGCATATCACGTTTCAGAGATAAGTTACTTTTATCTCTGAAAGTTCATTCTCCTAAATTCAGAGATGAATTGCTTCAACAAAGATGGTAAATTATCAACCATCGGCGATTTTGCCGAGAAGAAGAAATAAGGCTGCACTCTACTGAGTTTGAAAGGCCTCCTTGGCTGCAGTTTCATATTCTGAGAGAAGTGAAAAGCCAAAGCCCATCGGTTTTTAAAAGAGATGATCAAATTACTTGATCGAAAAGGGTAATCTTATTAGATTGAGTTATAGAAGACAAAGTGAGGGTCATTAAGAAGCAGCTGGTTTGCCAACTCGAAATTTAATCAACTATAAGTGCTGGGATTTGTGCCCTTATTGTTAAATACTTTGTTTAGTCTTGCCTTTGTAGTTTCCTCACATTACTGAAGTTGATTTTCATTAAATCACGCCAACAACACAACAAAATAACCTTCCTCACAATATCCATGAAGGTCAAGGCTTGACGATTGGCGATTATTATTGACGAGCGCGCGCGCTAAGACAGCAGCGGTCTCCTCATTGCTGTTTAATTCTTTCTGGCCTTCACCTCCAAGGTCCGCTACTAAATATAACTCCCATTTTTTCCACGATGCTGGATCAAACCGTTAATGGCTTCACCAAAATTTAACCCCTGAATTCTCACATTAAAGGCGCGTGCGTAACCACTAGGCCAACTCGCGAGATATAAGATCACAACACATGTGGAAAAATAATCTTTGATGAGGAGAAAAATGTGATTTCCTGTTCGATCCAAATCGAGTTAATCATGATCTATACCGGAGGGGGTTACATTGCTTTTATGATAATGACAGTATCTGTAGAGAAATGTACGAGAGCTACGATAATATGTAAAATAAGTACTAACAGGAACCACATAATATGGTTCTCATTGCCTGCCCTCCTCCATGCACTCATAAATTTACTTTCTCTTAAGATTCCGTTAAACCAGAATGTTGAATTTCTAGACAAAACCAAAACTAGCTAATTGTCCCATATTTAAAAAAAAAGTAATTGAATAAATAAAGAAATACATTAAAATAAACAAATAAAATTGAATTAAAAAAAAAAGAGCATAAACTAAAAATAAATTGAAAATTATTGAATAAAAAAAAGATATATAATTTCCAACTGAAATATGGTTTTTGTTCCGCTAATTTATAATAATTTGGGTATTTCCATTTTTACTTTCTCTCACTTAAGAGGAAGTATTGCGACTGGGGCCAGATTATCGAAATTGACTTTTCATCAGAAAAAAATATTTTGGGGGTCTGTTTTAGGGGGTTTTGGGGCCTCCTGAATAAAAAAAAAAATTATTTTAGCGAATGCTCCGTATGTGTGTGTGTCTTATGTAAATACATATATATCAAAATATCTCTTATATATAATATCACAAAAACGAAAAGTCGAGAAAGCACCGTTTAGGCAACCACCGCATCGCATCAGTCACGAAGATTCGGGCAAAATCCATCAACCGGAAATGTCACCTTGCTAAATGGTTTCTCAGTTTTTCGTAATTATCTCAAAAACAGGTCCAACAATGTTCTTTAAACTTCTCATC
>JAAEAF010009688.1:0-14589 GCA_011037195.1 Triatoma infestans
TCGGAAAAGATTTTTAAAGATTGTATGATTTTTCCTAGGTCCTCTGAAGCCCACGGTCCGGTGATGTACAGAAATCGAGAGAACGCTGTCCGGAAGTCGGCAGTGCACTGAGAAGTCGGCGAGACCATAGATATTGACCACGCCTTAAATTAAAAAAAAAAAAAAAAATCCTGAGATTCCCATACAATCTGCCACTTCTTAATGATATTTATTTAGATAAATAATTTCTCGTAATGAAAAGTATTTCTTTTTAAAATAGATTGTGAAAAGAGGGGGGGGGGGGAATATAAAAAGTATCAACAATACTATTGGATATAATCAATAATTTAGTATTTACTGAAAAACAGAAGAGCTTGTTAAATATTTGGTAGTTTCTCAATTTTCACATGCCACTCGTTTTACATGACCCTGCATACCATTGATCTAATATTGTTTGGTCGTGATTTATATTCTTTATATATATTATTTAATATATACTCGTATTTATATATTCTTGATTTAATTTATTCCTTTTTTTTCCTCTATTGTTTGTTATTTTTGATGTTTATCTAATTTTTAATAAATATATACATAATAATTGTATTTATTCATTTAAAATTAGCGTTCATTAGTAAATTGACCTTGTAAAAGGGATGAATATATATTGTATTTAACAATATAATTCTCACTATCTTTCATTTTTAATATTATCTTCACAAAATACCATTATGAAATAGATCTTCAAGTTTTCAAGAAACCATGACATCTATATTGTTATTTTTAATTACTTTTTGAAATGGTCTTTAATACCATCATACTAAAGATTATAAATAATGATTTCTGCCCATTTATATATATATTAACCTCGATTCGCGTTAACTATATTTAATTTCTGACCAATCTCTTCTCCTTTGCCTGGCCAGCGCCCACAAACCTCAAATGTTTTAATATCAATGTTAATAAAATCTATTTTTAATTTCTCTTACTCCTAGTAAGAGGAGAAGTATTGTAATGGTGTCAAATTTTTGATATCGAGTTTTCACCAGAAATATCCGTTTTGAGGTCCCCTAAGACCAAAAAAGTGGTTTTTAGCAAATTGTATGTGTGTGTGCCTGTGTGTGTGTATGCATGTATAAGCATAGCTCATAAACGGAAAACCGTAGCAAATTGAAACTTGATATTCTGTAGTTATCACCATGGGATCTGACAGTACGTTATCTGTCAAAATTCCTCACCGGAAGTATCACGTTACTAGTTGTTTTTTTTTTTTACTTTTTTTTCAAACTTGGTATATCAACTACACATACTTAGAGTTACGGCTTCCTCTAAAGTGCTATTTCAGTTTATTATACAATTCTGTCATCTAAATAATGTTAATTAGAATTAAATATGTTGTTGAAATTCCGAGTTTGAAAAAAATCGGATAACCGGAATCGCCCATTCTCAGAATGGCTCCGACTATTTTCATGAAACTTCATGTATAAACTAAACATACAAAGATCTACAACTTTTGTTTAAAACATTCCTCTGGGAAAATTCATTTAAGGGAGGAGTGGGGTTATGTTTTTCTCTAAAGTGCTATCAATTCTAACATGTAAACAAAATTAATTAGAAATAAATAGATGGCCGAAATTCCGACTTTCAAGAAAATTAGTAAACCGGAAGTGCGCTTTTACTGAACAGTTTTTTTTTTTTTCAGTTTTCGACGAATTTCATTAAAATTTAGTTCACAAACTATAAAATTTGTCAATTATAATCTTGAGAACTGGAGTAAGAGAAAGTTGTGTGAGTGTTTCACACAAGATTTTTTTTTTTTAATCTTCTATTTTCTATTTTTACTGGTATTTTCCCTTAAAAGTATAGAATTAGTAAATCTGGTGGTAAAATTTAGAGATAAATCTTAACGATCTTAGCCCCCACTCCGAACATAACACAGATTTGCCCACATCATGAGCGACTAACTACATCAATAAACGAGAGTTGTAAAAGAATTTTTCCTCTAGAGTTAAATATTTTTATTTTTTCTGCAACCATATTAAATTGGTTCTTAATTTATATAAATATAAAAAAAAAAATAATGTGATAAAGTGCAAATACTGAGAATTTATATTTTAATTCAAGTCAAATTCTCCCTCTCACTATATATAATATAACCTGCTCCGTTTGGTATAACCTCTCTGAGATTTGTTTTGATCTTGTTTACGCGTGGATATTTTCGTGGTTTTAAAAAAATAAATCAGACGGACAGACCAACAGAAAATGCATAAGGTATTAGTGCAAAAATTAGAAATGATATATCTTTAATAACAGTTTTATATATATATAACTGATCATTTCACTAACTAGGTAACCTGGATTATTTCATACATATTAATATATATATTGCATATGATTGTTTATTTTTAGAAATAGTAACAATTTTATAATATATATTTAAATATCTTACACAACTAGGCGGTATATTTATATCAATAATTGAGGTTAATACTAAATTTAATATTATGTTGACAATTTTCATAGTGTAATTTATAAAAACCAGGTTTCTCCATTTCTCAACGGTTTTACATCCTTCTTTTAACTTAAATATTGGCAACTTTTCTTTCTTGTATATAAATTTTTGGCTATATTTATTATTTTTTATATACAAATTTGGATTATGGATAAAATTAGAAATGATATTTTGATTGAATTTTTAACTGGATCACGTATCCGTGGATTTAATTTACTTTTCTACTTTCTTTGTTCTTAAATTCTGTTGAAAAAGGCATTTCAGGATTTAAGAATTTAAATTTGAGTTTAACAGAATTTTTGGAGTTAAAATTTATCAACTGTAATTTTAGGATCTTGTATTAAGAGGAAGTTATATGAATGGGGTTTCATTCTATTCTCTTCAGTATTTGATTACTTTTCTCCGGCTCGATAAACGTCTTACAGTAGATCCCCCAACCAGGCCTAAAAAGATAATATCTCAAACAGACGATTTCAACTACCATCACTACTTCTTGGGAGACGATTTAAAGTATTTATTGAACTATACAGGTGTTCTACCATCTTGTGGACGAGTTCACCACATAAGTGGCTCAGATTGATTTGTATCTTTCCACCAATTTAATATGTAAATAGAAAGAAAGAAGTAAAAAAGTTTTCTTCAGAAATGCAGCTGAGTACGAAAAGGCTTTTTGGCGCAAGAACTATACTTGTTTGTGTGAGCGTATTTTTTTTTTTTTTTGTGAAGGGGGCGCCAATGCAATGCGACCTTTCGATCTATTGTGGTGTGCCCCCTGGGTGCCGCAGGCTATTCGCCCACAGCACCCGAACAGATGTCCCAAATGAACATCCGTTCTACGGAACTTCCATCAGGTTAAGATCCCTGAGGAATCCTAGTTACCTGACGGGCTCTAGAGAGATTATATCCCCCTCCTCCACCTGGTAGCTACCCACGTCTTGAATCTTCTCTGAATGGCAGCCTCGCAGTCTGTTAAGAGATGTAATGGAATGGAGTTTCAAGCATGAGCTGTCACTTTCCAAGTCCAACTTCGTCAGATATCCTCTAAATCGGCAATGCCCCGTGAGGAAACCCATGAGAACGCGGAGCTTGTTCTTTTGTGTGAGCGTATAGAATAATAAAAAGTAAATATAAAAAAGAAAGACTTATATTTCGCCTAGTTCCTATCATAGGAACATTGCGGAAATTTTGACGGAAAATTGAGCCGGAAATTTTTTATGGCTCAAAAAAATCTATAACAAGAAATGCAGAATAAAAAATCGCAGAAAAACTTTCTTTTTTTTTTTTTATTACTTTCTCTTACGCCTACTAGTTAGTGGAAGTATTGTAATTATGCCAAATTTTCTATATCGAATTTTCACCGGAAATACACGTTTTGAAGCCCAGAAAAGTGGTCTGTGTATGTGAACAGCGTAGCTGAAAAATGAAAAATCGCAGATAAAATTCAAACTTGATAATCGGTTTAGGTTACCACCGACATTAAGTTATCTGTCAAATATTTCTCAACCGGAAGTATCACTTTACCAAAATGAATTTTTCAGTTAATTTTTTTTTTTTGCGATTTTCTTGAAAACGGCTCAAACGATTTTTTTTAACTTTTTATATTAACTACATATATACAATAAGCTACAATTTTTACTTGAAAGATTTCTCTTGGAAAATGTTATTTAAGGGAGCTTTTGGTTTTTTTCGGGTTATGTTATTCCATAAAGTGCTATTTCCATTTATTTATACAATTCAGTCATCTAAATTATATTAATTAGAATTAAATATATCACCAATATTCCGAGTTTAAAAAAAAATCTATTGACAGGAAGTGCCTATTTTACTGAACACTTTTTTTTTTTTTTCCAGTTTTCTTGCGATTCTCTCGAGATGTGATGCGATACTTCTTAGTCCTGCTCATACTTGCTATTCCATTTAGATATCACACTGGCATACAGCAAGTTTTTTAAATCAAAATCCATCTACCGAAACATTACTTACTGCATTAAACGTATTTTTTTTTTATTATTTTTTTTTTTTTTTTTTTTGTGATTTGCTCAAAAACGACTCGTAATTGATTTCCTTTAATCTTAGCCCATATTACCTGCAAGTTGATTGTTGGAGGAATCTGTGGAGGAGAAGCTTTCTTATTTTCAATCTGTTTTGTTGAGGACTTTGATAAGTTTAAGAATTATTTTATGTTAGATTTTTATTATTAAATGTGAGAATATTATTCCTAAAATATATTCTCACTTAAAAATAATAAAATTTTTCTTAATTGAATAAAATTAAAAAGTGAAAGTGTTGAAAATTAATTATACGTCCTTGTTCTTTATCTTTTTTTTTTTTTTTTAGTCCAATTTTGTATTGAATGAATTGCCTTTTATGGTAATACGTGTAGATGTCTATCATTGAATTT
Organism: Triatoma infestans; assembly: GCA_011037195.1. Lineage (NCBI taxonomy): Eukaryota > Metazoa > Arthropoda > Insecta > Hemiptera > Reduviidae > Triatoma > Triatoma infestans. Next base: position 4,890 of record JAAEAF010009688.1, read on the forward strand.
TTAGGTTTATGTCAAAATATTTAAAAAAAATTTAAATAACAAAATTTCACCCCATTGTAATTAATGTTTTACTTTAATTAATTTTTTTTTTTTTTTTTTAATGAATTAAAATTATAACAAAACTAAAATAATATAGTTATATCCTCTCGACGTTAATACTTAAAACATTTGCTACCATAAATGTCGTAAAAAGTATTTCTTGTCTATGGAATTTTATCCATTCTAAATTTAAGAAGAGTTAAATATTACGTATATGTTGGTACTAATATGTCAAATTTGAAGAAAATCGGCTAATTGGATTTAATGTTTTGGAGCGATTAATATCTTAGAGCGATTTCCAGGGTGAGTTACAAATTCCTTTTATTGTAATTTATTTTATAAATATTTAAAAAAAAAACCCTATGGCGCGCAACAGCCCAAAGGGCTAAGGCTTGCCAGACAGCGATTTGAATAGGGGGCGTGTGTTAAGCACACCATTTAGTTCCGGCCTTCGCTACCTAGGGCGCTACTGACTGTAGCTTCCCACTTTTCATCACGATGCTGAGAAAACACCTCTTTTGCCTTCACGGGAATCGAACCCTGAATTCTCCCACGAAAGGCGAGCACGCTAACCACTAGACCAACGCGTGAGGACTATAAACCAGTGCGAATTTTTCACACTAGATTGATTTGTTAATGTATTTTATATATTCTTACTAAAAATCACTCGCTATATATATTACTGTTATTTTTATCTTGCCTATTTATCGACCCTGTTTGATAACGGTTTTTTTGAATGTCCTATATCACCGATTTGATGCTATATACGCTTTTTTTTTGTCATTTATTTTTGTAATTGTTTTAATTTCGTAATTTCAATCAATTAGAATAATTGATTTGGTATGCAAATATTTAACATTAATTGACTATCAACTAAATAAGTTTGTCCTCATTTTACAATAGAAAATGGTTATATATATATATTGAGGAGTTTGGGTTTGAAATGAAGAGATCCCCGGATTCGAGTCCACAATCCTTACATTCTTTAGCCCTATATATCACTGTGATATTGGCGATAGTGTCTGTAACGAGAAAACATTGCATAGAGAAGCCTCCCCGGAGGTTATGGGCTCACTGGAGTTTTAGATAGCTTAGGGTTAGCCCTTCCCCTCACACAATAAAAATAAATCTTAACGAATAATTTATTTACTGTTGTGGTTGGTTCCGCAGAGCTAGAAAGCATCAGAGACAATTTCCGTGATAGCCTGCTACTTTTTGTGGTCATCGACCGGTTTCGGGCGATCGCCCATCTTCAGGATGCGTTTGTCACACAGTGCGATAACACAGACTTGCACAGAGCAAATTCAGTTTTCGTGAACTGCCAAATTCATCATTATGCGAGATCCCGCAAATTTGGTTTTGGGCCAGTGAAGTATTTATTTATTTATTTATTTATTTTTTGTTGTAATCCAAATTATTTATATTATTTATATGTACTAATTGATCATGACCTCGCTCAGAGGAATAGAGTGGAGCTCTTCTGGGTAACCGGATATACGGGTATAGAGGGCAATGAGAAGACGGACAAGTTGGCTACATTAGGATCTTCACTACCACGTTTTGTGGTCCCTAGGCCGTTTTGGCAGTAGCCGTCAGGTCAAGCAATTTCGCAACGAAAAGTCAAACAATAAAGGAATAGGGAACAGGGAGACACACGGAAGGTCGTCTCCTCCAGACTAACAGATTTATAAAAAGACATAAGATAAATGATAAATAAAATAATTATAAATAAATAATGATAAATAAAAATTCAGTTTTGATAAGTGAATTTGTTCTGTGCAAGTCTGTGATATCATATTGTGTGACAAACGCATCCTGAAGAATGGGCGAACTCCTGAAACCGGTCGATGACCACAAAAAGAAGCAGCCTATCACGGAAAATGTCTCTAATAATTTATTTAGGACAAAGTTTTAATATATTTTAATTTTGATTTTCTAATTAAGTTTTGGCACCATTAACGTGTTAATATGTCTTTATTGTTGTAATTGAAATATTAACAGTTTACGCTAGAATAACGTATTATCGCCTCTTAATATGAAAACTATTCTTGGATATTATTAATGGATGCATTATAAACTGAAAAGAAATAAAATTATGGCCAATATTACCGTATAAAAATACATTTTCTTAGAAAACTTGTTTCACAATCGCTAAGTGTTTGTATGTATGTATATGTGCGTTCAGTAAGTATATCTACAAAGTTTGAAGAATTCATTTGGAATCATATTCGAGAAAATCATGAAAAAAGTGTGTATTAAAAAAAAAAAAAATTAATTAAAGTTGCTCTTACCGTTGACAGACTTGTCCGTGTAACCATGGTAACATTTGCGATAATAGTATCTAATCGGATTATCAAGTTTGAGTCACCGGTTTTTTCATATATTTTGTTCACAAACACACACGTTCGCAGAGAGAGAATTAATTTTTTATTTATAGAGAATTTATGAAATAAACAACCAAACGTTAGCGTTATTTTTGTCAAGGAAAAGCAGAGACACACACACACACACACACACACACACACACACACACACACACACACCAATCACACAATTCGCTAAAAAGTTTTTTTTTTGTTGTATTTCCGGTGAAAATGTAATTTCGAAAATTTCTTGTGAATTTCCTCATTCTAATAAAAAAAAAAGGAAAAAAATGCACCAAAATTTGCAAAACATTCAATTATAAATTCATTTTGTAGACATGAACAATAGATTTATTTAACAAAGTCTGGTAAATAATTATCATTTGAATGGACATAAAAATAAATTAAAAAAGACACGTTGTGACGTCGTAAAATATTGCGCACAACCGAAAGATTTTCAAAATTTTAATAAAAAAAAAAAAAATTGTTTTTAGGAACTAGTAATTTATAAAAATAGGTATTATTATTATTATTATTATTATTATTATTTGTCGGTGGGGAGGGAAACCCTACGCTATCCAAAGCCTCACTGGGCCCATATAGCTACCCCAAGAAAAACAACAACAAACCGGTCTAGAACAAATATCCAGACCTGGATCCAGTCCATCTAAGATTCACCGCAATTCGAATAAATCGGACAATAACCTTAAGCGGAAATGCCTAAGCTCTTCCTGTTCCGACCAAAGATCCTGAACCTAATTTCCTTACAACCCAGACAATCAAATGGATGGATGTTTCCTCCTCTGACTCACAGACTCTACAAAATAGATCCGGCATGAGCCTCATTGTGTAGAGATGTCTCCTTAGATTAGATTAGATTCTAAAGGGGGAATCGGCTCTTCAGCCTGCGACACCCTATGGATCTATTGTGGCACCCCCCTAGTTGGAGGCTCTTCCCACCGGACTGTGGAATTGGGGGGGGGACTCCCAGGTGGTCAATTAGAGCACCTGCCATCAGAGCACCCTCTCGAGTCCTGCTTGCCTTAAAAGACTTAATAGGTTCAAGAGGGGGCCCCGGCTAAGCCTTGTTGGCCCCAGTTTCTCTTTACCAAAGAGGCGGTACCTTAGCCAGACCAGCCCCTCGCACTGACATACCACGTGCAGCGCCGTCTCCTCTTCTTCCTGACAGAACCTACACAGGCTATCCGTTGCCAGGCCCATGCGATGCATGTACTTATTTAGTCTACAATGGCCAGTGAGAACGCCAATTGCTATCCTTATGGGCACCCGGCCTAAGTGGAGTAATTCCGCAGTTAGCTTGGGCGAGTGGCTATGGATAAACGTTTTCGCCTGCCTCTGGCCTGAAGTTTTGACCCGCCGTTCCCTCGATCGGTCCTGCATCCATGTCTTGATGGATGCACTCCTGAGGCATCTTTAGACGCCACAGAACGGCCGCCTGCTCTGATTGAACCCTCCCGGGCCAGGCGGTCCGCCGCCTCATTGCCTCTATAACCCGAGTGCCCAGGTACCCAAACCAGGAAGACCTTATTATGGCTACTAATCCTACACCGGCCTTGAGCTGATCTCCCACTAGTCAGTTGCCCGCAGAGCAGCCTGGCTATCCGAATAAATGACGACTCTGGAGTTATACACTCCCCGTCTTTTCATTTCGGCGGCACAGATAGAGATGTCTCTTTAAACCACAATGTCCAGTAAGAGATCCAACTAGATGCCTGAGAGTGATCCGTGAAAAACATATCAACGTTTCACTGAAGGCCTTGTCCGGACCCCCGATGAGCATTTTGGACTGCCGAAAACCAACTAAGCTCATCCATAAAAGAATGAATGCTGTGATGCTATCCATGTCTGGAAGCCTGACAGATATGTGCCAGAAGACACTCCAACAGCAGGCTTGGGACCACTGAAAGGGATAGAAGGCGCCTAATTTGGCAAACCTATTCACCTTCCTCATTCCCAATAAATCCCCATGTGACCTGGCATAAAAATAGGTAACTATATATGATGAAAGATTGAAAAACATTTTGTTCTGTTTATTAGAGATAATGGAAATTGCGCACAATTTTATTCCACAATTCACCATTATTTGAAGAAAAAACAATTTAGCCCCAATCTCTGTCCAATTACATTAATTGAATGTATAATATGGACCTGTATATATAAAAAACGAGTTTAATATACTCAGTGGGGAGGTTTAGCTTGAAATTTCTTACTGTAAACTGTGTAAAAAAAAAAAATGTTTGTGTGATGTTGAATGGGACTGACAGATTGTGTGCTTATCTGTGCACATATCAGGCTGTCGGGATTTTATACGGGTAATTGATTAAGAATATGAATTATTATTATTATTATTATTATTATCCGATCTCGGGTGGGCCATGTCCCGGCACTGCAGCCAACAGAGGCTTATTGTGCCACGCCCGATAGTTCCTAGTAGACAAACCCTCCCTCCTTAAGGAGTTTAAGGGCCTTCACCACCAGGTCATTTTGAGCTACTATCTCCTCAGGTCGCAAAGTACCAAAGGTTTCATACCTCAATCTGATTATTGCTACGCAATCGAACAACAGGTGGGAGGCCGTTTCCTCCTCTTCCTGACATAGTCTGCACAAGGGTTCCGCTCGAATGAGTCCTACCTTGTACAGATGTTTCCTGAACCTACCATGACCCGTAAATAGTCCCGTCACCAGAGAAATCTGGCTCCTACTCAGACTAAGAGTCATTCGGGTTCTTCGTTTACACAGTCCTGGCATCATCCTTTTACTGTGTATAACACCCGGGTTCCTCCTCCAGAGCTCTTCGTGCTTACTGCGACACCCCTCTCTAATCGCTGCACTAATTGCTCCGCTAGTTATTCCCAGGACCGGCTCTGGACCAATGAACGGAGTGCTAGCCCCGTTCCTGGCCAGTTGATCAGCCGTCTCATTCCCCTCAACCCCTGCATGTCCAGGCACCCACAACAGCTGTACCTTGTTGTGCGTGGAGAGTCTCGACAATGCCTCTCGACATTCCTTCACCAGGGATGAGGTAATTCTGTGAGCTTCTAAGGCTTTCAGTGCAGCCTGACTGTCCGAGCAAATGCGTATGACCTTGCCCCTTGGGGCTCTACGCAGGTTTTCCTCGGCACAGACCTTAATAGCAAACACTTCAGCCTGGAATATAGTGGAATACCTGCCCAACGGCCTCTCAATTAATACCTCTGGGCTCATTCCATATACTCCCGCTCCAGTCCCGCACTCCATCCTAGAGCCATCTGTAAACCACAGAGGCCCTGTCCGATAGAGTTTTTCCCACCCTTGGACCATTCCGCCCTAGAACCTAGGAACACCCGAAATGGAACCTCGAAGTTGTATGTTGGACAAATGCTATCCTGGGCCATGTCTGTCACAGGGCCTGGGTTGACCTTTAGCAATATGTCCAAATGTTTGGCTAAGGAGCCGCACTGCCTCCAAAGACCATTTTTGCGCAATCTATGTGCACTGGCCCTCGCCTCCGCTTGCACTAACAAGTGCAGCGGTGCCAAGCCCAGCAGCACCTCCAGCGCAGATGTCGGAGCACTTCTAAAGGCGCCCGTAATGAGGAGGCACCCCAGCCTCTGTACCCCACTGAGGCATCTCTTGGCTGTCTCCTGTTCCGTCTTAGGCCACCATACCACCGCGCCATAAATTATGACCGGTATAATGGCCCGAGTATATATCCAGTGGGTCATCCTTGGAGTTAGCCCCCATGACTTCCCACAGGCCCTTGTAGCACAGCATAGCGACTTTTTAGCTTTCTGCACTATATATTCTAGATGTGCGTTCCAAGTGAGCCTGGTATCTAAGATAACTCCCAGATACTTGACTCTATCCGACACATCCAGTATCTTCCCGAAGAAGGACATTGCCCTGTATACCTCAATATCCCTCCTCCTAGTAAACGGTACAAGAGTGGTTTTCTGTGGATTTACCCCAAGGTCCACTCTACTGCACCATTGTTCTATGCGCCTAAGCGCCTCTTGTAGGAGCTCCCCGACTGTAGATTCGTGCCTGCCTCTGGCTGCCACCACTATATCATCAGCGTAGCCCAGCACGGAACATCCAGTACCACTAAGCTCCTCCAACAGTTCATCCACAACCATGCACCACAGAAGCGGGGATAGAACCCCACCCTGCGGGCAGCCCCTTGTGGGCGTAATCTCTAGCGAAGCTTCACATAGGCTTGCTATAATCCTCCGAGTTTCAAGCACGCTGTCGATCCACCTAACGATGGGTCTACTGACACCGCGCCTTTCTAACGCCTGAGTAATAAGGCCGAAGGTCGTGTTGCTGAACGCACCCTCAATGTCCAAGAACACACCCGCCGCTGTTTCCCTGCCATGTACCGACACCTCCAGTTCTCCAACAAGAGAATGGAGAGCCGACTCACAGGATTTCCCCGACTGGTAGGCATGCTGTGCGGGGTGCAGAGGATATCGCCCCAGCACCACCTCTCTAATTTGCAGGTCCACCAGTTTTTCCAGAACTTTCAACATAAATGAGGAAAGACTGATCGGTCTATATGCCTTAGCCTGGGAGTGCGTTCTTTGCCCAGGCTTCGGTATAAATAGTACTCTTACAGACCTCCATGTTCTAGGAACATGGTTGAGAGCCAAACATGCTCTCATCAGCCTGCATAGTATAGGAGTAAGAGTTTCCCCACCCTTCTGTAATAAGGCAGGGAATATTCCGTCAGGTCCTGGTGACTTAAATGGTTTAAAGTGGTTAATTGCCCACTTTACCTTATTGTAAGTGACGCAGCTTTTGGCTACAGACCAGTCCTCCCTGGACCCCCGCTGAAGGCCGAGATCCCCCAAGTCCTCATCTGCCCTTCTCGCTAGCGTCACATGTGAGTCCGGAAAGTGTGTCTGGATCAACAGTTCCAGAGTGTCTCTTTCGGCCTCCGTAAAGTCACCATCCGGTTTCCTGATAGTTCCGATTGGATTAACCGGCACCTTAGATAATATCTTGTGGAGTTTGGCCCCTTCTGAGGTCGTTTCGACCTCCTCACATAGCCTCCTCCACGAGTCCCTTTTGGCTTTCCGAATGGCCATGTTGTAAGAGGTGAGGGTTCTACGGTACTCCTCCCATGAGCCTCTCCTCTTTGCTGCATTAAACAGTTTCCTAGTCTCAGCCCGGAGCTTGGTCAGCTGATTGTTCCACCAGCTGACCTTTCTTGAGGATGACCTCACCACCTCCGCGCAGTTCTCCTGGTACGCATCAAGGATGACCTTCTGCAGTTGGTCTGCCGCATCCTCGATGTCCTCCCCAGTTGCATAGGTCTGTTTAACTGTTTTGATATTATGGTCTAAATCCTGTCGATACGAATCCCAGTCCGTACGTCTGGGATTCCTGTAGCTCCACAACTGTCTACAGTCAGACAGGAGATCAAACCTTATGTACATGTGATCCGAAAGTGAGGGTTCCCTGGACACATGCCAGCTTCTCACCAGAGTCGACATAAAATTAGTTGCTATGGTGAGATCAATCACCTCCCTCCGTCTAACATTAAAGAAGGTGGGTTCTTCACCCTCGTTTATCAAGCACAAGTTATTCGCTAAGATAAATTCCAAGAGTGACTTACCCACCTCCGTATCTGTGCTTACCCACCTCGTATCTGTGCTGCCCCATACCTCATTATGTGCATTGGCGTCACATCCGATCAGTAGTTCCAGTCCACCATCCTTACAGTAAGTTACCAAATTCTGCAACTCTTCTGGTGGTGGTGGCTCTGTTGAGTCGAATGGAAGGTAGGCTGACACACAGACAAAGTCTCTGGATCCTCCCTCCATGCATAGTCCCACCCTAGCCGCTGTCTGGTCCCTGTAACAGAAATCAGTCAGCAGTAAAAAGGTAATATCTTTCCTAACATACATGCATGTTCTAGGATTGTCTAGGCTACGATTGTACACAATCTTACCTGCAAGTTCACCCAGCCCAGCCACTCTTCCTCGCACTAGCCAGGGTTCCTGGATCAGGGCTATGGCGATGTCTTCTCTCAAGAGATAGTTTGATAGCGCTGCCGACGCTCCTTTACTATGATGGAGATTTACCTGCAGTACTCTCCATCGATTCTTAAGGTTCGTCTTCCCCTCAGCTATCATTCTTCGTTTTAACGACGACCCTGGACTTCCCCATATCCATCCCGAGAAAAGTCTCGAGATTGGATTTTCTTCGGCGTTCCAGGACTTCTTCAGAAATGCCAGTTACCAGGGTATGTCCCCGGGCTTCATCATTCCTGTTGATCGCTCTCCAGTCTGCAGTGCCTAGGTCTACGTTCTGCGAACGCAGCTTTTCCAACACCACAGTTGGGGCCTTCTCCCTCAGCGTCCCTGCCACCCACCCCAACATCTTGGCAGTCCTGAGGGCTTCCTTGGCAGAATAGACCTTCAGAGGATTCGTCGCTGAAAGACCTGTGCTTGCACCTGTCCCAGCTATCCTATCCTCTCCTCTCCCTGCCTCAGTTCGAGGGGTAACCAAAGTATCACCCCCCAAATCCATACCCACCCCTGGTCTCACCCCAAAACCTTGGGGATCTCCACCAACAGAGGGTATTAGTTTGGGCAAGTTCTTCTCTTCTCGCCCATCCTTCCTTTCTCTTCCCACAAGAATGGTTGAATCCATTTTGTTCCCACGAGAAATGGGGGAGATGTACCGTCACCCGTGGCAGAGCCCCATACCACGAGAAGGCTACATTACAATGGGGTTTCGCCCGGTTCCCCAAGGTGACCGCTACCGCACATATGTTTTACCACCCTGTACGCATTCAGCCTCGACGCGCATCCCTTCTCGGCTTGGGTGGGGATACCTAAGGGGTTGGGAAGGATCACTAGGATGGGGAGTGGGAGGGGAAGAGCCAGAGGGGTTTAGTCCGGCCCTCGCCATTTCCTCGTCAGCCACCTCCCGAGGGAGGTGCCCAGATCGCACCGCGTGGAGGTGAGGTTGACTTGGGGAGTTACAAGCGGACAGAGACGCACAAGGCACTCTGCCCTATCCCCCTTGCGATCCAAGAATATGAATTAATTTTGTATGTTTCAAATTATTGTTCTCTACGTCGACATGACATTGGTCTGTGACTTAAATTAAATGAAGATAGACTTTGCTTTTTAAAAAAAAATATAATTCTTATATTAATTTGATGTTTTTAATTCTATTATTGCGAGTATTTTTGGTTTGCATTCACAATATTATGAAGGTTATTTAGAGGTGAAGGTGAATATTGTTTAAAAATTTAAATTGCTTTTACACCTCTATGTTTTTTTTTT
>JAAEAF010009689.1:0-33823 GCA_011037195.1 Triatoma infestans
GAATAAGTGGAAAAATTTCAAAGGCTTTTTTTAAAAAAAAAATGTTGCTTAAAGAATCCCAAAATTATTCCGAATTATATCGTTTATCTGGTAACGCAAAAAAATTATATATTTTTGAAAACTTTTTTACCGTTACATTTTAATTAAATTTTAAAAATCTGTTTGTATAATGATAATAGGCTACCTAGTAGATGCTTTGATGGCGGCACAAAGGAAATTCTCATGGTTCAAAGACTGGCTTAGTATTGCTAATACGTTCAATAGTACCATGGAAAATCCCTTCCGTTCATTAGAAAGTTGTATGAAACAAATGGTGAAACTGACAAGAATGATTAATGTAAATATAACAAAAAATGAATTCAAATCAAAAGTTCAAGCCGCTCAGTTCTACCTAGTTTCAACCTCAAAAAAAAAACAAAAAATCAAGATTACAAATAATTAATGCCAGTAAAATATTCCTACATTAATAATGACAATGATTTTATAACAACTGTTTTCCAAGTAACCGGAGAGTTATTGAATATAAATTACAATCCATCGATCTCTGATAGAACCTATACATGCTTATTATGCAACAAAGAATGCTTTAGAGGATATATTGCATTTCATGGCAATATGACCTATTCTAGGGTTTATTAGAAAAAGGTACTTTAGGAGTATAATTATAGCAAAAAGTAAATTAATTAATCTGTCAACAACAGTGTATTACTTTACTAAACAGATATTGGAATATAGGAGGGTGATAATTGAAAATCTGACATAATGCTTTTATTTTTATTTTTATTTTTTGTTTATTTAGGTTTATGTAGTTGTAATTCCAAACTCCTCGGTAGACGGCTGTTTACAACCAACGCTGTATGGCTTTATGAAAATTGTAATTTTGTTAAAATGTATTTTTATTTTAATAAAGCAAATTATTATTATTACATTAGAGGGACATGTCGAGAGAAAGCGATTTGGTGACAATGTATAGGATATCGCAAGATGGAGAAGCATGAGGAAATGGATTTTAGGCTTTGCTCAACACTTAGCTGCATTAAGAAGCTTAGAGAAAGAAGAACAAGTTAAGAAATCCTTAACCTAACCTAATATGGTAATTTCACTCGAAGATTGAAGTATTTTGGCCTCTAACCGGGAGGCCTCCCGCAATGACTCCATTTTGCCATTCGAGTTTACCATCAATGAATACAAGGGCCTTCCATTAATGAGTACTAGGTTTATTCATCAATGAATACTAGGGTTTATATCAGATGTAAAATGAATATCTGATATGAGGTGTGATTGTAGTGGCACGAGCGGTTTCATAAAAGAGCTTGTAAGTATGTTTGAGATAAAGATAGAAGTATTAAGAATAATTAAGAAAGCACCACTGTTTTATAAAGAAATATATTATCTCTAAGTAAATTCAAATACTTTACAATATCACAATTATAAATCAGGTGTATATCTAGAATAAATGCACGGCTCTTATATTTTAACTTATATCTATCACTGAATTGAAGAGAGCGATTCCTGAAGTGTTCTGGCTTAGCAAGCAGAATGCAGACTTTGGAAGCAGAATGCAGACTTTATTGTTTGAAAGCAGAAGTCAGGCTATGTCGTTTGAAGGCATAAGGCAGACTTTACGCTTTGAAAGCTGAAGGCAGACTATTTTAAGGAATCTCTCTCTAGCGGGGGAATTATCTTTTAAAAGAATTAACCCAACGGGATTTTTGTGCCTTTGTTTTCCCAATAGCAATGAGCTAGATTGTAGTATACCTGACTCTAAAGTACACTCTTTTTGAAGGTAAATTCACAGCACTAAGATAATTATAAAATATTAACAAAATACTATTTTGGATACTATAAAATATTTTAAACTCTAAACTATTATTTTTCTAATTCGTTCTTCCACTACAAATACTAGGGTTTATATTCAATTCCAAGTTTGACAACCGAATTTCCAACCCAATTATCATATTCCTCAAAAATTTCTACACATACAACTCTAAATAGAGTCGTATTCTCATAAACGTTTTAAATAAAAGAAATTATTTTGATCTTTGAACACAAACGTTGAATTTTATACTAATAACAAAAAATATAAACAAATTAACCACATTAGTTTGAACACATTGAATTAGGTATTTCTTTTTATAACGTAAACACACAGGTTTTATTTTCTCACACAGTGAATATTAATTCAAAACACTCTATAAAAACAATACGGTAAAGCTGGGTGAGATGACGCACATTGCAAAGTTATGTCCTGTATCAAAATATAGGAGAAATATTAAAGAGGTAATGCTTATAAAACATGTCACCACTATTATTTACAAAAAAATGTTATTTTTCAAAATAAAGGTATTCTCATTTATTCCAGAAAAAAAATACAAATACACTACATTTGGCCTCTGCCTACTATGGTAGGATAGATGATAATTTTGCAATAGGTTCGCTTCTGATCTCACTAGTCCTGGACTAACTTCCATTATGCCTCGAGGTGGCAAACAAGAGAAGCAAACCCTGTGTCTTCTCTCCTACCCCCATCATCTCTCCTAGCTTTATACCCTATAATAAACCTATACAGTTATTGTTGTGCTGAGTCCCGCAGTGAGCTGGAAATCCATCAGAGATTTTTACCGCGATAAGCCTGCTTCTTTTTTGTGGTCAACGAACCGGTTTCGGCGTTCGCCCATCCTCATGATGCTTTTTGTCAAACAGTATGATAACATAGATTTGCTCTATGCAAATATAGAGCAATTTTAGTTGATATAATATCAGTTTATCAGTGTATCAACTAAATTTGCTCTGTGCAAATCTATGTTATCACACTGTTTGACAAAAAGCATCCTGATGATGGGCGAACGCCCGGAACCGGTCGTTGACCACAAAAAGAAGCAGGCTATCGCGGAAAATATCTCTGATGCTTTCCACACTGCGTGACCAGCACAACAATAACGTATATGGTTTATTATAGGGTAAAGCTAGGAGAGATGATGGGGTAGGAGAGAAGACACAGGGTTGCTTCTCTTGTTTGCCACCTCGAGGCATAATGAAAGTTAGTCCAGGAGTAAAGAGGTCAGAACCGGTCGATGACCACAAAAAGAAGCCGGCTATCACGGAAAATATCTCTGATATACGTTATTATTATATTTTTTTTTGCCATATGATTTTTTTTTATAAATTTTATTATTGTTTACAAATTCATTTCCTTGCATTTCCTAAGAAAGCTAGTAGTTTCCAATACAGTTATGTCCCTTAGTTCACTTATCCTTGTGCAATGGTATGCGAATCATTAAAGATTCATAGCATCCGAAGAGCAGAGAAGCACATATTAAATGAATCAAAAGTTAGTTATTCCCCACGAAGGTCAGACAAGGAGGGATAGTTCGATTCATATAAGTAGAGCGACAGCAGTATAGTATGATCAACAGTTTGCGACCAATCAGCAACCTACCTACTAGCTTCTCATCACTCAGCCAGTCTGTCTCTTTATATTTCTCTCGCTTCCCAACTTCTATTTTACCGTAAAGTCCTTGCAGCTTGAATTTTTTCATTATACAGCGTATCAGCATATCAATATTTAGTTTATTCCTCTAAAATACATTCTCTCTCCCAACAAGGTTCTGTGTACATGACAATGACGACCCCTCCAAAAGTAACTTGTTTAAGAGGGTAAATTTCTCTAACGATCCTTTCTTAAACACGCACAAAGAGTTCCCTGAATCCCATCTTTATTTTAGTGCCTCTGAAATGTTGTTAATATTTCGAGTCCAGGACAGTAGTAAAGTATGTATGACGCACTTACAGTTCAGGTCGGAGTATATGTTCCAGGGTGTCCAGGAGCTCTTTTCGCTATTTCGTCCACAGATAGATAAAACTCAAATAAGGGGAAGAAAGAAGAAAAAGAAAAATCATGTAAGAGATTATATTTGTATATCTGAATGTGCTGCTTTCTATGGCCAGCGCCTTCTGAAACTATCCATTAACAAAAGCTTGAAAAGAGCACTTTAAATATAAGCCTAACACACAGAACCTCACAGAACCCCCATTAAATAAATTTATCCGGATAAACGTTTCAAATAAACTTGATAGATTTTTATCTGCAATAAGAATTACAAGTTAAAGAAAATTATATAGACATTTTTCCGAGTAAATTTAATAATAAATAAAGTTTATTAATTCTGCTGGACAATATCGGTATACAATTATTGGTTAATCAGTATTCTATATATTTATTTATATAAATGATTTCTAAATAATGACCATGATTTTAGAAAAAAATAAATAAAAAAAAAAGAAGGAAATAATGGCATTCGTAAAAAAAAAACTCCATCATATCTTCAGTTAATATTGACTACGATATGACAAGCTTTCAGCAAGATTAATTCATAATTCATCTAATATAAGAAGGTTAAGGCTTTGGCTGACCATTTCTTTTCCATTTCTAGGGGATTTGGAAAGAAAAAAAATAAAAATAAACTTTACTAAGAAGAAAAATGTTCGTTATGTGATCGATGTTACAAAAACTTCCTATCCGAAGATAAATCTTTTCTTTCCTCTTTGCAAAGGAAATAAAAGTAGTTTGTAAAAATGTAAATAAAGGAAAATATTGACTATCCAGTTGGTTTTTCTATTTTTATTTTTTAATCTTGTGTTGTTTGGTTTATAAATTTGTAATAGTACTTGAGACTTGATATTATCAACTTGTTTTTATTTTTATTTTTTTCTGTTTCTCCTTATTTTTACTTTTTTTTAAATTTTATTATTTAATGTTATTAAATACTAAAACGTAAATTAGTAAAAACATTGAGTAAAACCGAATATTTAGTAAAAAATTGTAAGTCTAAAACAAAATCTCTCATTCTTTTTTTTTTTTTGTTTATTTATATTTACAATCTGTAATAATACAATAAGTAAATATGGGCTTAGATAAATGTGGCTTGAAGGCTAGAAGGAGGTTGCCAATGCCACTCTTCCTGGTCTTGTTACTCCTCTTCTTGTGACAGGATGTCCCTTGGCCACTGGCGCTTCAAGCGTCTGGGAGGATTCCCAGGAATGGTTAGGGAGGACAGGTTTGTGACGTGCGGGTTAATGTGTGTTCCTAGCTTGTTGTAGAATCGTTTATAAAGTTGTTGTGTTAAGTCGTGTACAATTTTGAAGGTCAGTATGTAGCGTCATGTTAGAAACATAGTATGGGCACTGTGTGATTGTTCGCCGTATCTTGTTCTGTATGGTTTGTATCCGTTTAGTGAGTGTCGGTTTGACAGTTCCCCAGAGTTGTAGTCCGTAGGTCCAAATTGGTCTTATTATGGATTTTTTTAGATTTGAACTTTGTTTTTCAAGTTTAATTTAGATCTTTTGTCAAGTAAGCGTTTTACTAGGAAGTATCTGGTTTTCATTGACTGCTTTGTTTTCGTTACGTGTGTGTTCCAAGTCAAGCGTACAAGCTAGGTACAGTCCAAGGTATCGGATGACTTTTTCGTGTGGTATAGGAGTATCGTTAATATACACAGTCGGACAGTTATGTTACATGTGTACATATTGTTTCATTAATTTTGATTTTCCAAAGTTTGAAGTGTTCCTGTATAAGATTTAAATGGTCCTGTAGGAGTGAGGATGCAGTGGTGGCGTCTTTGTGAGTTGAAAGTATTGCTATGTCGTCTGCATATGTAGCCAACAGTGTGTCAGTAGATGTAGGGATGTCCATTGTACTAATAGAATATAGTATCGGTCCGAGAATACTTCCCTGCGGCACCTCTGCCCTAATGGGGAACACTGCTGAATATTGAACGCCATTTCGTACTGTGAAGAATCGGTCAGACAGATAACTTTTAAGCAGCCGATAGTGCCCATCATGCAGAATCTGCCGAAGTTTGAACAGGAGACCATTGTGCCACATTTTGTCGGAAGCCTGACTAACATCAAAAAAAAGCTCCTGATGTGTAGCATCCTCTTTTCAGCGAAGAGGAAATTTCGTCAACCAGTCTGTGATATTGTTGTGTGGTAGAGCGTGATGTCCGAAATCCAATCTGATGAAAGAAGTTGTCATTTTTTCAAAAAAATATATAAATTGCCGTAAGAGAAAGTTGTGTAAGAGTTACACGCCAGATTTTTTTTTTTTTTTTAATAAATGGTTCCAATAAAAATGATTAGTTTTATAGAATGAGCTCTTAGTATCATATCAAGTTTAAAGAAAATCTTTGGGTTCCATTTTACGACAAAATCCCTAAAAGCTCAGTAAACAACTCAGTAAAGTAGTACTTCCGGTTAATTAATGGAATATTAAGTTTGAGCATGCTGTGATGTTTCATTTTTGTAATATTTTGTTAATTTATACACACAAAGCGCGCGTGCGGTGAGCGGATTATTTGCTAAAAAAGCTTTTCTTTCATACCCAGGGGACCTCACCACAACTATATTTCCAGAAAAGCGCAATTTCCAAAATTTGACATAATCTCTTTGGAGAGCTGTCAAGGGAAGTAATATGTTTCTACTACTTCTTTTATAAATAAACAAATTATTTAGTCTAATAGAAGCTCATTTCTGTGAAATAAATATTAATATATATTTTAATTTTTTGCTTTCTCTTACTCCTAGTAAGATGAAGTATTGTAACGCAGCAGAGGTTCCATCTAGGAGAGGAAGTAGGAACCTAAAGTTCTCTTAGTAGCTGCTAGGAAGCGCTGGTGACGCGCTCTAGTTCTTTGTAGAAGAATCGAGGAAGTTCTAGAAGATTCTCCACCGATATAAATAGTGGGACCGCAGAGAGTTGAGAGAGTTTCCAGTTACAAATGAAGTGTACGTTTATGGGAAGTAAATAAAAAGTGAACAAAGTGAACTTTTGTGGTTTAAACTGTGAAGTAATTATTATTAAGTGTTGTATTTTGTAATTTATATTATAACAATAAATTAGTGTTTTCTTTATTGAATTTTAAAGTATTTTATCTATACGAACCCACTTAGCACTAGTTTAGAGGGAAAAAAGTTACAGTATTATTGTAATCCTGTCAAATTTTCAATATTGAGTTTTAACTGGCAATATCCGTTTTGAGGTCTACTGAGTCCAAAAAAAAGTGGTTTTTAGAAAATGGTCGGTGTATGTATATGAACAGCATAGCACAAAAACCAAAAAATCGTAGAAAGTTCAAACTTGATATTCCGTTTAGGTATCGCCATGGAGTCCAACAATTTTTACTAGTTTTTTTACTTAGTTTTTTTTTTACTTTTTTGTGATTTTCTCAAAAATGGCTTCAACGATTTTCTTGAAACTTGTTGCATCAGTTACACAAACTTAAGAGCTACAACTTTTAATTGAAATATTTCACCGGGAAAATTCATTTAAGGATACTTTTGGGTAAGGAGTGGAGTTACCTCTAAAGTGCTATTTCAGTTTATTACGCAATGCTATCATCTAAATAATATTATTTAAAATTAAATATGTTGTTGAAATTCCGAGTTCAAAAAAAAATCAGATCACCGGAAGTGCAATTTTACTGAGAAGTATTTTTCAGTTTTCCGCTATTTTCTCTAAAAAACGACTCCAACTATTTTCTTTAAACTTGTGAAATATGAACTACACATATTAAAAGCTACAATTTTTATTTGTTAACATTTCTTCTGGTAAATTCATTTAAGGGGGTTTTTATGACGAGTTTTCTCTAAAGTGCTATCATAATTGATTATACAAATCTATCATCCAAACAAAATTAATTAGAAATAAATAGATTGCCAAAATTCCAAGTTTCAAGAAAATTTAGTAAATCGGAAGTGCGTTTTTACTGAACAGTTTTTTTTTCGATTTTTTGCGATTTTCTCGATAAAAATAGTGACGAATTTCATTAAATTTGTTATACTAACTATTAATGTTTGTCAATTACAATTATATAAACTGGAATAAGAGGAAGTTGTGTGAGTGCATCACACTAGATTTTATTTTATTTTAAGAAAGTAAGAAATATGAATTATATGTACAAAGCAGACCGAAGATTTAGAGAAGCTGATGCAGCACAAGTGGCCACCATTTCCTGCAAATTAGGGGATTTCCCTCTCACAAACTGGTCTACAATTCCGTATCTCTTGAACCATTTTACACTACTATTTAGATGTGTTAATTTCCTCAGTTTCCTTCCTATTTCGAATCAATAGGGCCACCCCCTTTCACTGATTTAATTTTACTAACATGATTTAAGAGGAAAATAAGGTTGTAAACACACCCCGCCCCCTTCCAATTGGATTGATATCACAAAATAATTATTATTTCACTTTAAATCTGTGCCCAAAAAATTCAAATTGAACCAAATATATATTAGTAACTTTATTAATTTCGAATATAGATTTTCAATGAGGCCTTTATCAATTCTCTTAATTTGAAACCTTTAACTTGTTTTTCCGAGTTTCTTATTTCGTTAGTTTATTTCAAACGTTTATTATGTTGTAATTAATAAAATGTCAGTGATCACAGTTAAATAAAGTGAGTCTCAATTAATCGGATTTAACTCAATAATCAGTTGCAATATACATATTAAGTTTTAAAGAATGGCGGTTCATAACTTTGGTTACAAAATAACCGAATATTTATACGAACTACTCCACCACAAAATATTGAGATTTAATTAATAACAAACCCAATGAACTTTACTTAATGATGACGTCATATTCAGATTGTAATAAATTCGCTTACATGTTTTTGTTTTCCTTATTATAATAACGAGAAAATTTTTCCCTTCTGGTTAATTAAAAAGAGGTAAAAAAACAAAAAAAATTATCTTTTGGTAATGAATTTAATAAAATTAAAAATGGATGTGAGGGTAGAATATTCTTGGAAAGTGTTTGAATTAATTCTGATAAAGGGAAACGTAGGTTATATATTAAGAAACTTGTTTTATTATTTTCATTAATTTTTTTTTTTTTTTTTATTGCAATAAGCAATAAATTTGAATAGATTTTCACAAAAGTCCAAAATATGAACAAATGAATTTTAATGCCTTCCCAAAAACTCATTAACATATTAATAAATCATTAAACAATTTTTGTTACATTATCTTGCGCTTTATTTTGCGAATTATTACGAGCGTGTGAAATTTTTGGATTGATGTCCTCTGATGATTGGATTGATGTCCTATGACTACCGAAAAATTTCGAAGAATAATCTTTATGTATGTATATATGAGTGTGTGTGTGTGTAACACTCACAACACGTGGGTGTGTATTTGTGAATAAAATATTTCTAAAATGGAAAACTTTAGGAAGTTCAAACTATATATTCCCTCTTAAGTACTACCCTATCTGACACGAAGTTTTCAATCAAAACCCATCAACGAAAAGAATGAATTATTGATTTTTTTTTCAGTTTTTTGGGATTTTCTCAAAAAAAAAAAAAAAATTCCAATTATTTTGTTTCTAACTGTGGAGGTGGGGTGGAGGTGGGTTGAAGTTGTTGAGAATTTTCTCACGTGCTTCCTGAATATTCAACTAAACGAACAACATCAATCGCCACCGCAGCCTGTTCTTTGATACTGCCTCATTTTACTCACGTTAAGTACTCCATTTCGTTTTTCGTTTGTCTGTCTGGACTTATCCATGTCCATATTTTCGTTTCTTTTCTCTGAAAGAATTTATTCA
This sequence comes from Triatoma infestans, assembly GCA_011037195.1. NCBI lineage: Eukaryota > Metazoa > Arthropoda > Insecta > Hemiptera > Reduviidae > Triatoma > Triatoma infestans. The sequence goes on from JAAEAF010009689.1 coordinate 9,607, forward strand.
TTATAAATATGAATCTGGTCCGCGCAACGCAGAATGGCTAGAATAGTTGAAGTCATAGTGTATGAGGGAATTTTCTTCTTTTTTTTAACTTTTCTAACTATGCATTTTTACTTTCTTTTTTTTTTTTTATAAATTTTTTTAGATATTTACATCTTTATATATTCATGTCTAATAACGTCTAATAAGTAAATATGAATATAAAGATTATTCCAGATAATTTGATTTTTGGAGGATTATGAGGGCTCTGCTCTATAGATAGAGCCACTTAATATCTTCCATTTATAGTTGTAATTATATTATATGATATAACATTATCCAAAAATCGAATATTCTAGGTATTCTATCAAATTGTTATTGTATAGCTAAATTAATAATGCAAAACTGATTTATTTCATTATATCTGAAGTAATTTGGACTATCCATTGATAATTTTGTAATTTTATTCTATTTTGGACGATGTTATATCATATATAAATAATAATAATTATCTATCAAGAAGAGAAGGGATGAAATAGACGACACCAAGAATAGGTCACACTCGTCTCACACATTCTTATGTATTACAAGGAAAAAATAAAAAATACAGAGCTCATGGTGTTCAATCACACCTTACAGTATAACAGATACTTGAGGAATGTCCCAGGCTGCAAGTCTACCGAGATAGGCTAGGTTCACCTAATAATATGGTAGAATTGTTAGGAATGGTTGCCCTAATATAAAGCCCAGTTGTTTACCTATTTAGGTTTTGGTTTGGAGTGAAGAATATAATATTCATTGTATTATGCAAACTATTGCATATCTTGTTTTTTTGTTTTGTTCAGTGCACTGCCAGCCTCCGGAAAGTGTACTCTCGACACAGACAACACTGTCCATCAGTGGACAGTGATCTGTAGAGGCTCCTAGAAAGAAAAAATCTAAGGGTAGCACAGCCGGACTCGAACCCGGGTCCTCCGCGTTGGAGTCCAGTACGCTAACCACTTAGCATTTCCGTTACCTATATATATGTTTTTAATTTAATACTGAATAGATATATATATACATTTATTTGGCAATAATAGTATATTATATTGTTTTTATATAGGTTTAAGAGCAACGGGGTGCAAAGAATATAGAATATAATATAATAGTGAAAAAATAATTTATATATATATATATATATATGTAAACAGTGTTTATTGTGGGATGAATGTATTTATTAGAATGAGCGTATTGCTATGTGTCATTCTTGGATGGTCCGAATAGAGTGACCGGTCAGTATATTTGGATGCCCAAAGGCAAGTTTGTAAAGGAGCTAATATGACCATGGCAATTGACGTGCCGCCCCTCAAAAAAAAACAAAAAAAAAAAACAACATTTATCTAACTGATTTATTATAGAACAAATGATTTTATTAATTTGTTAACTCTTGTACATTTATTATAATAAATATTACTGCAGATAAATTAACCAGGTATGCTATTAATGCTTAATATCTAAATTTTATAATAAAAAAAAAAATATATAAAATTTGTAATCTTACAGCTCTAACTTTTGAGATTGGCCAATAATTACAGATGGTTGAAACATCAAGAAATTTAAATTTTTGGCGAATAAAATTTATATCAATAAAGCTAATAATAAAGAGGAGCATCTTCCTAACCTATATAAAGAGAAATTAATTATTTTACGACTTTTAATTTATTCTGAGCGCTTACTAAAGAATTATAAAAAAATATCCCCCAAATTCCATAAAGTTTCATTATAGTTTTGTGTTTAGCGTAGTATTCAGAATTAAAAACAATTAAATCTTAGTTTATTGTTTGAAAACTGGAATCCATTTAAGCTATCATAATGTACATATGATACGTAGAAACCATGATAAATCTGATGGTACCTAATGTACAAGGTAATATTTTAATAATTGAGTACATTTGAATAAAGGAGCTATTTATCTTTGCATTTAGCAATGATATTTATTGATGGTAATAATCTCCATCAATACAAGCAAATGTTATTTATTGATGGTTTTAAAAAAAAGGTGAATCACTAAACAGTAAACTATTATAGTCCCCATAGAGAGAGAAAGAGCGATATAACCGCTTCTAAATTTAAAAATATATAAACTTTGACAGGTGAGTTATTTTTTTTATTTATTTATCGAACATGAATGTAAAAAATATTTTTCTGATAACTTTGTTTCAAATCCCCTATAAATATTCTTTGTATGGGATAATCTGTTGAAATGTGCGCAGTGCGGGAATATTCATCTGTGTTTGGAATGTTGCGACAAAGGTCTCCCCCCCCCCGCTTTCTCTTATAAAATAGTATTGGGAAATTTATCACATTCTGTTGACAAAAGAGAATTGCTAGAAATGTTAATTCTTTAATTCTGTGTGTGTGTATGTGTGTGTGTATGTGTATGTTTGCGTTATTTTAATTTTGATATAACGGCTTTTGTAGTTTTTTATTTATTTATAGAGATGAAATATTTATTTTAATAAATTATATTTCAATACAAAATTTAATTTTTTTGCATCTGAATAGATAATTTCCTCAAATTTGTAATCATTTCACAATGGAAACTGTTAATTCAATGAAATGAACATATTAATTAAATGTTTCTTCTTAGTCTTGACCTCATCTACCTTGCGGTGTAGAGGTGTTACAAAAGACCCTATCTAGCGACAATTTTTTGGACTCTGCCCATCCTACTTTTCGTCCGCTGGTTCGTCTTTTGACATTATCCAGCCAGCTTATCCTTCTTCTTCCTCTGGGTCGCCTACCAGAAATCCTAGCCTCCATCGCCTTCCTAGGAAACCGATCTTATTCCATCCTGCTTACACTTCAGCTGCGCTCTCTCAATTATCTGATCGAGCGGTTCGCATTTTAATGTGGTTTCTGATACAGTATCTCCTGGTCTTACCCTCAACTTGCCGAAGAAACCTCATCTCTGTAGCCTGCAGGCGTTTACGATCAGATCGCTCCACCAAGACCATGATTCGCCTGCGTAGATAAGTACGGGCCCGAAATTGTAGCAGTACACTGCCATTTTTTTTGTCCTTGGCCTCTTTCTTTCTTGCTGAGGAATTTTCTATTGATAGCGGAGAACAGCTTCCCCGCAGCGGCCACTCTAGCATTAATTTCCTCCTTCAACCTTCCGCTTTCGCTAATCATCACTCCTTGGTACTTGAAACCTGCTCGATTTCAATAGGGATTCAATTATCTTCCTGAGCTGAAGAACTCTGAAAGTGTACGATGCAAGTATAGAGGCCTAAATGAGGCTACCCGCACCATATCACTAGGAGACTGTGGGCCAATCCCCCACATTTCTGAAGCAGCATAGATTAAAAGAAACAAGATGAGCAGAATTGGATTTAATTTTACTAATAACTTATTTTTACTGATTAGGTAATGAGATTTTTTTTTTTTTTTTGGTGCTTTAACAGTCAATAATTCCTTTGTATCAAATAATATTTGAAATTGAGTTTTTATGCGGAATTATATGTTTTGAGGTCACATGAAGAAGAAAAATATATATTTAATAATAAACTCTCTTTCTGTTAAGTGCATGTTTTATGTCTAAAACATATCCATAATATGAAAAATTGCAAAAAAAAAAAAAAATTTTTTTCAAAGTTCAAGCATTCATCAAAATCCATCAAGCGGAAATGCGGCCACATTTAATAATATACTTTCACGGTTGTCCACGTTTTGTTGAAAATTGCTCCATCGATTTTCTTGAAACTTTGAAAGCTGCTTATCTTTCAATTTGATTTGAAATACTTATCCAGAAAGATTTATTTTAGGGGATAATATGCTTTTTTCTTGAGGGGGGGGATCCACGAATTAAATTTAAACTACTGAAAGTTAAATAAGTACAATGCCATTCAATAAGTACAACAATCAGTATTACCAGAGAAGAGACAATCTATGAATAATGGAACAATGTTCGAGGTGTGTTCAAAAAGTAACGGGAATTTTGAAATTTCGCGGGTTATACTAGGTCCGATTAGTAAGATTTTTTCGTTGTTGTGTTGGTAAACATGTCTTAAAACGGAGCTATACATTTTGAGCTATATTGGATGTTTAGTCTCTTGTCAGTTGTTAAAAAAGATAACACGTATTTGTTACAGTCGGCGATTTTTCATTTGTATAATTCATGGATCAGAGAATTTGCATTAAATTTTGCTATAAAAATGGAAATAAGTGTAAGAAAGTTTTAGAAATGTTAAATATTGCTTTTTAGTGAATCTACTATGTGTAAAACAAGGGTTTACGAATGGTATAAGGGTTTTCAAGATGGCCATGAAGTCGTTGAAGATAACGAGCGTACTTGTCGTCCTAGCAACCGATCAACAACCGATGAAAACATGGAAAAAGTGAAAGAAATAATTATGAAAGATCGCCGAATCACAATTGCAGAAGATGCTAAAGATGATGGCATATCAATTGGCACATGCTATGCAATTTTTCATCTGTTTTGGGTCTGAAACCTGTTGCAGCAAAATTTTTCCAAAAGTGTTGAATTTCGAACAAAAACAGCGGCGAATAGATGAAACATGTGTTTACGGTTATGATATCGAAACTAAGGCTCAATCATCCCAGTGGAGGCATTCTGGATCGTCAAGACCGAAAAAAGCTCGACAAGTTCGGTCAAATGTGAAGATTATGCTCAATGTGTTCTTCGATTTTAATGGCATAGTGCACCATGAGTTCTTGCCACAAGGTCAAATGATCAATAAGCAATACTACTTGCAAGTTCAACGCCGTTTGTGCGAAGCAATTCGATGAAAATGCCCGGATTTGTGGCAAAACAATTCATGGCTTTTGCATCATGATAATGCACCTGTTCACACATCGTTACTTGTTCGTGAATTTTTGGCCAAAAACAACACTGTAATGATGCCCCAGCCTCCAAATTCGCCAGATATTGCCCCATGGGACGTTTTTCTGTTCTCAAAAATAAAGCGAACCTTGAAGAGCCGTCGTTTTCCAAGCACAGATGAGACTAAAATTGCATCGCTGAAAGAGCTCAAAGCTATCCCAAAGATCGAGTTCCAGAAGTGCTTTGGGGATTGGAAGAAGCGCTGGCATAAGTGTATAATATCTAATGGAGACTATTTTGAAGGGGATAACATTGATGTAGACGAATATATAAAATTCATTCCAAAAAAATGAAAATTTCCGTTATTTTTTGAACACACCTCGTATATATATATACATTTTCCTCAAACTTGTAATTTTTGCATATTCATTGATATTCATTTGACGTTAATAGTTGATGGAGTCAAAAAAACACAATGAAATACCAGGAAAAGCTAAATATAACAGTTCCTTTAAAATTAGTTTTCAATCAATAAAATTGAGGAAAGTAAGAAAGATGATGTTTAAAGGATTCTTGTGGCAGGGGGCAGCCATTATATTTAGCATTTCTTGCTATTTCATTAGGTTTTACGACGCCATAACCTGGTATAACGTCAAATCAATGAATTGTAAAAATTACAATTACAAATAAAATTTTACAATTTTAAAATAATTCCAATTTTGTTTGTGAATCTAGACTTTCACATTCTAAAATTTCATTGCCACTGGCTTCGTTTTTTTATAAACATTAATTAAATGATTAAATAAAAGAATTAAATTAAACCATTATATTTGAAGATAATTTATTGTATTTCAAATTACTGAATGGTACACGCAAATTATCCTTTTTTTAATTGATGATAGAGTATTATTTGCTAAATAAAACGATAACTTTTAATTCTTTAATACTATAACACTAGAATGTCCTCAATAAAACCGATCGTTTTTAAATTGGGCACAAAATCCTGGTTGCTTGTCGCTTAAAAAAAAAAAAAAAAAATGATAATAAAAAATCGTTTTCAACCCCATTATATTGTTAACAAAAGAGGCAAGCATGCGTATCACTGGATCCATGTTAGTCCCTGGCAGTAAACAAGGCGTTAATACTGGCTGTATATTTCAAATTATGAAGTATACTTTTTTAGATTTTATTATATTTTTATATATTTTGAATTATAAACATGGCGTAGATAATTTTACAGCTCGCAGTCCTTACCTGAATATGGTACTGGGGTGTAACAAAAGTCTTTGCATTTTTGGCTGTTTTATTTTAATGAGTATTAAAATGAAAACTTACCAGTTTATTCTTTGAAAAATAGTCCATTGTTACTAATCACTTCAACCCATTTTTTGTGCCATAATTCAATTCTTCTTTGGTACCATGAAGAAGGTTCTTTGGTGGCAAAGAAATCAATATAAGTTACTTTCACCTCCTCTTCCATAGTAAAATCTTACCCTCCAAAAAAATGAGCCATGGATCCGAATAAGTAATAGTCCGACGGAGTGAGGGCTGGGCTATTAGCAGAGTGAGGAAGAAGCTCAAATTACAGCTCATTATTTTTTGAGGCACTTTGACACGAAGTTTGTATTCTGCAAAAAAAACTTTTTTTTTCCTGTTGACTAAAGAGGGGTATTTTTCGGCCAGTGCAACATGGACCCTATCCAATTGTGCTGTATAGAGTTGAAATGTGAGTTGTTCGCCTACAGAGAACCAAATTGAAACGCATCACTCCTTCATAGTTCCATCTCACGCAAAGTATTATTTTTTTCGCAAACCTTTTTCTTCGAGGCATAGGAAGAGCAGACTTGTCGCGCATAACCCATTGCTTTTGCGTGTTTGGGATATTAAATTATATCCATTTTTCATCGCAAGTGATAGTTTGCTTTTTAAATCGAAAATCAGTTGGATATTTAAGAAGAGTTTGACACACTTCAACTCTTTGTGCGTTTTGCTAAGTTAACAATTCGTGAGAGATAGTTCTACAGCTTATAGGTACCACTACAATGTCATGCAAATGCCTATTTATGGTAGAGTGGAACTCTCCTAATCTGCCTGCAAGTTTTCTAGTGCTTGTTCGACGATTAGCTACTATAGCTTCTCTTAAAACAGTTGGGTCAAGGGACTGTGGGTGCCCCGATCTTGCCTTTATTTTCAAGGCTCATATCTCCTTCCCTGAAATTTGCAAACCAATACTGTGCAGCACCAATTGCCAAAGCATTGATGCATAGTTTTACTTTTATAATTCTATGCGTCAGAAACAGTGCGTTAGATTAGCCCAACAGGAACTTTCTTTATCCAGAAGAGAAAGATTCAACCGAAACCCCATTTTAGCATTTGATAATATTTCCAGAGAGTAGTACACGTCAATTTGGTTCCTGATGGTCGTATAGTCATATCTTAGTTTTACACAAAATGGGGCTGGTTGAACGATAGCCTTTATTTTACAACAAAGAGACAATGTTTGACCGCTGATATCACATCAAGTGAGGCGATCAAGAAAATAAGAAAATTGGATTTTGAATCATTCCTTCCCCTTGCAATAGCCATATTACATAACCACGATCTTTAGCGCACTTAATTTTTACAAGATAGACGCTTCAAAAAAATAAAGTATTTGGGTAATATGGAGTTTATCACTTCAAATGAGAGAGCGTGTTTCCTACTAAGAGAGATTGAATAACATGCATCAAAAATGGATTAAAGTTACCAAAAATAATACCGATATTTAATACAGATATATAATGCTGTTAGCAGAGCAATAGTTTGTTATGGTGCCCAGATTTGGGGTTGTACTATGTATGATTGCGTGGAAAAGTTACAAAAATATTTCATTAAAAAAAATTTTTAATCTTCCTCTGACTACACCAGATTTTGTAATTTTTCTTGAAACAAAATTAGTTCCAACTTTACATTATACAGTTAAATTACATCTGAAATATATTGATAAATGTCAAGCACTAGAAACGTTTAGGTACCCGACTATTCTACTGAAAAAAATTATTGCTAAAAAGATATTTCTGTACAAAGAGTGGGAAAAATTGTGCCTAGATTTCAATATAACATTATCGGACTTTATTTCCAGAAAGTTAAGAATACCGCAAATTTTAGAAATAATGAGGGTAAAATTAATTAATGATTTTAAGTTAGCAACACAAAATAGTAAGCGACATGTCCTTTATGAGCAGCTAGATCAACAGATTTATGTTGCAAATATTAATTTAGATGCTAACTCTGTTAGCTGGCTTATTAAATTAAGAGGGGAAATGTTGCATTTAAATAAATATTCATTCAAACAAAATGTAAAATTATGCTCTCTGTGTAACTTGCAAGATAGAATAGAAGACGTTTTTCATTTTGTGGCCGTATGTTCCATACTAAGAGAATTCCGAATCAAGTATTTCAATCAAAGCACCTTAAGTCAAGATGAGTTACCTCAATGGCAAAAATTGGTTATGTTTAATTAATTATTGTAAACAAGCTTGGCTCTACCAGGTACAAAATGGTCTCCCAATTTAATTACTGAAGTCTATATATATATATGTTTTGTAGTTAGTTGTAACAGTTTTTGAGGTTTGTTTTTTGTCTCTTTATTTATTGTTTAATATAATATGAAGTTTTTTAATTTAATATTTCTGTTTATTTGCGGCGACCTCCTCAAATGGTCACTTGGCCAATGAATATGTCTGTCAGATGGTTTTCTTTTAATAATTGTAAATAATATTTTTGTAAACAATATTCTCAATAAAGACATTATTATTATTAATACTGATAGTTTCTTGACCGTTCTATTTTCGAATTTTACTGTTGAGAGTTGTTCAAAAGTTTATTTAAAGACTGACTAACCACCAGGAACTAATTCGTTAAATATTATCGAAAATTTTAAGCTCTATTATATTATGGATAAGCATAAGCTACTAATGTTATTATGAATGGAAATTCAGTTAAATATTCTGTTGATGTATACACATAATTTTGATAAGTACGTATACATACTAAATAACTGTTAATCTCTTCTATTACTATAAAAGAAAGGAAATATTGTGTCGGTAATAAAATTTTCTCAATAACAGTTTTTAATAAAAAAAAAAAAATAAAATAAAAGGAATGAAAAAAAACAAACTGTACCATTGAAATAATGAAGGAGTTGGTTTTGTAATGAGAGCACGCCGCATATTGAAGTCAACAAAAGCTTATTTGGTTTCTGAATATTTCTTCTTATATTCCTCTTTATATTCACTTTCAACCACCTTAGAAGTTTATACTACTCGTATAAATAACATCCACTTTAATATATCCTTTATCAAGATTAAACATTTTATATTATTGAAAATTTAGATACCAAATATTATTAAGAAAGATAATATAATAATAGTGGAGACCAACTATTGTTTATAATGTTGTAATTAAAAACAATGATAAACAATGGTTGTGTCACTAGGATAAACAATAGTTAATTTTCTAGGAAACGAGAACATAATGTTGAAAAATTGCAAATATCTGTTAAAGTTTTAGATTTCAATAGAAATATAAATTAAAGCATAGAAAATTTTAAAGACAACTTCATTGTTTCCTGTCTGCTTTTATAACAACAGAAACTTTACTGCTTTACTGTGAATGGGAGAGATAACAAATAAAATAAATTTGAACTTAATTAAAATGACGTATAATCTATTATTGTTTGTATTAATAATTTATATTTCATACTTCTGGCGGTACTTTGTTTTTTATACTATTGTACTAACTAACTTTGTACTGTTGCACTAAATATTTTTGTATTATTCACCAATACCCAACGTTAGCATACTAATTCTTAATATTCTTAAACCAGATAGATACATTTAGGGAATTATTCAGTGGGCCATAAATCTAATAGCAAGGATTATCTCTTCGGCTATTTTATTCTTTTTTCAGCTTCTTTTTCAAATTTTTTGATAAAATGATATGTGATAAAAATTCCACTTTTGGAAAAAAAAATTGTAGGAGTGTTTCACACTAATTCCCCCTGCCCCTTTGACGATGTTAAATTCAAATAATGTCGTTTGAACAGTTTTTTTTTAGAACGACCCCTGCAAAACGAATACCATGCAAATTGACCCTTAGTTGTGCAATGAAGTTTAAAAAAAGTGAATATTAAAGTAGGTGCTTATTTCTCTCTGAAGCTGAGCATCAAAAGTGGGTGGAACGAAGGTTCCGTTCTGTTGGGCATTTAAGTAACATGCCATTAAATGGTATCTGATGGGTCTAAAACCCTCGAGATGACTGGGCGGGGGTGGTTGGTCCAAGGACCCACATGAGTAAGTTTCCCAGCATCTTCCAGGCGGAGATATACGCTATTGGAAGACGCGTTCAAGTTAACCTCAATAGGGGATATAGGAATCAGGGAATTTTAATCCTTTCCGATAGCCAAGAAGCCATTAGAGCATTCAGTGTGTCAGTTATCAGCTCTAAAATGGTCTAGGAAAGCCTATGTAAACTTAATAACCTAGGCAGGAGGAATAAAGTTACTCTTTGGTGGGTGCCAGGGCATGTTGGCATTGAAGAAAATTAGATGGCCGACGCCCTGGCAAAGATAGGCGCTACTACCCCGTTTTTAGGGCCGGAAACTTTTTGGGGGGGGTCATCGATCAGTTTCTGTTGGAAGAACTTAGGAAGGAGGAGGAGGCGAGGAGATCTCAACTGTGGCACTCCTTCCCCGGTTTGCGGCAGGCCAATATCTACCTTGGAAATTATAACCAACGGAGATCGGTGGGCTGCATCGGTTTGAGTAAGAACAAGCTCCGCGTTCTTACGGGTTTCCTCTCGGGGCATTGCCGACTTGGAGGACGCCTGGTGAAGCGGGTTTAGAAAGTGACAGGTCATACAGATTCTGTGGGGAGCTTGAGGAAACTCCATTACATCTCCTAACAGACTGCGAGGCTGCCACCAGCCCAGATTCAAGAACCTGGTAGCTACCAGGTGAAGGAAGGGGATATACCCTCTCTAGAGCCGGTCAAGATAATAGGATTCCTGGGGATTTTAACCTGATGGAGGTTTTGTAGAACCGATGTTCAGTTGGGACATCTGTTCGAGTGCTGTGGGCAAACAGCCTGCGGCACCCAGGGGGCATAGCACAATAGATAGAAAGGTCGCAGTGCATTGGCCCCCCTTCAAAAAAAAAAAGTATATGCTTTTGCCCCCTTCCAGGACACCTAATTTGGAACTCGGACGTTAAGCGCTCCTGGAAAAGATCTTACGTTATCTACGTTAAAATGCAAGAATTTTTATAAAAATAGTAAATAATATCAACTAAATATGTTCGGTTACTCTTCTTATTTTCTCGTCTTTATTAAAATGTAAATATATTGTTAGCAACTTTTCAATTTGGTGATATCTTTGAAGGAAAATAGCGATAATTCCAAAATTCATTAAATTAAAATTTAGCACCAAAATGATTTTGGAAATTGAATCTTTGGATCCAAAAAGCATCCACATAAGAAGGAATTACTTTTCCAGTGTGATGGATGCAAGAAATTATATTTTAAAAATATTAGTAAAGGGAAAAGTTTGTACGTTGGCTGACAAAGGGTCAATACGCAGGTACAAGACACCTTACAAGAGAGGTCGGAGAACTCGGCCACTATTTGTCTTTCAACCCCTTCTATAAATCATATAGAAAGAGCAGGATTTAACTACCAAGAACAGCAAATATTTGAAGAACCTTATTTCTCCATTCACCCAGTATAATTCATCTTACAACAGTCAGTGTCCCAAGAAGTGTTTAAGTTTAATATTTGTGATTAAATCAGTCAAATACACTTGTATTAAGTGCAAGAGTTTTTGTATAATTTTAAGTTAATTCATTATCCACAATTAACACATAATTATTATTTGAAAAGTTACTAAATTAATATATAGTTAAATTATTTATTCAAAACAGTGGTTCTTATCCTACATTTCTTGAAGATATCTCTTACACACACAGACACATAAACCCTTTCAATACCGCTCATGCTACACTATTACACACACTTACAACACATATCGCCGCGCGCATAGCCAAGCTCGTATTCTCGCGAGTCAACGATCTCTTGTGGCCTTTCCGAGACTTATCATTACTATTATAACTAATATTATTATTAATATTAGTTATATTAATATAAATATCATAATATTGTAATGACATAGCAATGTCAAAGCCTTCACAAAATATAACAAAAGGAAGGAATAATTTATAATTAGTGGCCCCACAGCCGGCCGCTGCCTTTTCAATACAAAGGTATCAAAGACAAGCACCGATAAAGCCCTGTCTATTGAACAGAAGCCACCTGGTCTTTGAAAGTCGCCGATGGGCGACCAAATCTGGCCACTGACCTGAATCACTGGTCGCCGACCTAACCAAGGTCGCACAAGGTCGCACGCTACTAGAGATGTCTTAGTGTGAGAACTTACTTACACACTTGACAAGTGTGTGAGTAAGACTAATATAAACTTCGCTCCACTGGAAGAGGGGATCATTATTATATCAGTAGCCACATTTTATTATTATATCAGTATCATTTTACAGCAGCAGTTATACTTGAGTTCCGAGCGCGTCCCTATACAAGGTTTAAACTTATAATTATTTTCATAGTTGTGCATATTAGTTTATTTATTATAATCATTTTAAATTATTTGTTATTTAACTCTTAAAATTATTTATTTATTTTTATCAAATCATATTAATTGTAGTTACCATTAGGCTCATTCAAATTATTGTTAAAATATTATATTCTATTTTTATAAATTCAGTGTTAGTAATTCAATCAATAACTCTCTGAAATCTCTAAACTAACTTCCGCCTAATAAATCCCTCTTCAAGACGTCTAACTTCATACCTCAGGAATCACGACAATTGATTCCACTACAATATCCTTATTATTATCATCTGAATACTTATCTTTTCTGTCAGCCGGTGGTCCTTTATCATGAGGTACGCCTCCACCGGGCTCTTCAATCACCAATCCTGCTGTGTTGTGTTGTATTGTTTTTATTATCCCAGATAATCAAAAATTTTCTTTTCTATCCCTACTTTAACTCCCTAAAAGCCCAATCTTACTAAAATTATCAGTTGCAAATTCCCTAAACCCTACTAAAATCGCAAATTTTAGAGGGCCTTCTAAATAAAACTTTTTAACCCGTTACCCTAGGATACATTCAACTAATTTTTTATCAGTTAAACAAAAATATGATTACTACTTTGCCTTAAATTTATAGAACTTGAATTCAGTCTTTGAATTACTATAAACAAATTATATATTATATAATCCATAAATTTGTTAATCCGTTATTCTCCACTTAAATTGTAATGTATTCAATAAATTAACGTTTTATGAAAAGTTTAAAATTAGGAAGATTAATTTTATTCTGTGTTAAATTAACAAAGTGATAAATTCATTGTGTATTTAACTTTTGAAAACTGGCAGGTTTTTGGTGGGGGCGGGAGATCGGTGAAAATTGTCGTATAATGTATTTAGAGGATCACAAGTATTTTTAAAGCAATATATATTTCGGTATTTAAGTTCACAATGTAATATATTATTAGTTCACAAACACAAACAAAACAAAATAAAATTTAGAAAGTGAAAACAAATAAATCTCAGAAGATAGTTTAGTGTCCTTCAAACTACCTCTAACCCACCTCTACAAACAAACAAAAATGAAAACTTTGTGTTCAATTTTTTTTGTATAGGAAGTTGTAAATTTTAACTAAACATTATAAGTTTTTTTACTGTTTATTTATTTTTTTTTATGTGAGTAATTTTAATAACCTACCTTTAGGGAAACAATAAATTTTTGCCATCTAATTGGTTCTCGTTGGAAGAGTAATAAAAAAATGGCTCCTTTTTATTCACCTACTTAAATTTTTTTGTGTGATACACATGTTGCAGTTATTATGCAATTTTGATTGTATATTTTCACAAAGTGCTAAAACTTGCCATCTCTGAATGAGTTCAGTGGGTGGTTGGCAGTCTAAGATACTTATTAGGGAGAGTGGTCCTGGCAGTCCATTAATGAGAATAATCTGTGTCTCTCACGAACCTCTCTTAGGCATCTGGTTGAATCCCTTACTGGGCATTTGCGGTTTAAGCAGACTCCTGTACGCAATGGGGTTCATGTCAGACTCCTTTTGTAGAATTTGTGAGACAGAGGAAGAACCGCTAATCCAACTTATGACAGATTGTTTGGGTTGTGAAGAAATTAGGTTCAGGACCACTGGTCGGAACAGGATGTCTGCGGAAGAGCTAAGGCTATTTCCCTTTAAGGTTGTGGTCCGATTTGTTCGGACAGTGGTGAATCTTAGGTAGGTTATACCCTTGGTCCCTCTCACAGACGAATAACAATCATAATATGCCATCTCCCACACAAACACTTTCATTTGTTTATTCCTAGATGTAATTTAAGCACTCGAATAAATATATCCCTCCTAATAAACACATTTATTCACTCATTTAGGAACATATAAATAAAATAGGTGAAAGTAAAAACTATAATTGTATTAATAAATCTCCTTAAGATTTCTTGGCGTCCTGGCGAGAATTCAGCATAATAACATAAACACTACATACACTAATTTTTTTTTTTTGCGCCATGACTACCGTTATGTCTCGCAAGTGATGTTGTCTTCGTTTAGTTGAATATCCAAGGGGCACGTAAAAACAATCTCGGAAACCGCCACACTAAACAAATAATAATCAATATAGCTTACTCTTTTATATAATTAAGTATAGGTGTAATGGAAGGGAGTAGAAATGATAAGAAGTCAGATGGCAGCGGCTAAAGTATTGGGGGAACTCTACTCATGCACGCACAGCCCGTATTGGAGGCGCTTTAAGAGCGGAGAGACAGACAGGAAGGCTGAGGCCGGCAACTGGTTCAGAACACTGTGTGAGCGATTGTCCGAAAACGAGCAAAAAAAAGGGAGGAAGGACAGAAATTTGGGCCCTAAATTACGCTAGCAACGTAGTAGACCGTGACGTCACCGGTGAGTTTTGTGTAAGGTGGTGGACTAACCGAGCGACGTGTGCGTGGACCTCATCCAGTGCAAAGAGAGAGACTGTTACGAACACTTCCGGTTTCTTAATGTGTCAGCGAGAGTCATTTATTTTGGTCAATTATTTTGTTATTTTATTATATAGATTATTTAGTGGTGTTGAAGATAACGAAGCATTCCTTTCCTGCTCTTCTCCACGTAAGTAGAGAAGAAGTCACGCCGATTTTGTGTAGGCTTCTCTGGAGATAATCGTGACCAATCCTAAACAGAACCCCAGCACTCTTCCGCGGCATGTCTGCAGGGATTCGGCCGAGTTTCTGCTTCGTACTCCTAGAAAGAGAATATGCTGTGACCTTTTCAAAATTTTTGAAACTGTTTTCAACAGATGTATACATGTTTTGAGGTCCCTTTACAAATGAAAAAATGTTTGTAGAGAATGGTCTATAAGGATATATGTACCACAACATTCTGTGTTTAAGGTGTGTACCAAGTTGCTTTTTTCTCGTTGGATAGATTTTGACAAAATATTCGTCAATTCCTCCACTGGTCTTAAGGAATCTAAAAATATTTAATTTTAGTGACAACTTATTTTCGAGGATTGGACAGTTTGCCATGTTTTCTTTTACAGCGCAGTATCAAAAGTAAACTTTTTACCAAAATGAGTTACTACAATGATTCCTGTGCTTTTTATATGATCATATTTGTACAAATAATTAAAAATCAACAAAGACATTTGCCACATTATCATAAAACTTATTCCATGATACAAATATATCCTTTAAAGCTAAGCTGCAACATTGCAACTGCATCACAAAACTGTACATGTTTAAATATAATAAACTCAGATATATACCAATTTAATAAAAGTAAATTTTTTATATAAACAAGACATGTTTTTTTTGAAAAATAACATGAAAATAAAAAGGTTGAATTGAATTTTTAGGCTCTTCTTCTTCTTCTTCTATTTATATACTGAGATATAGGACGCCATCCCTACTATAAAACGTTTCCGGTTCCAAGCGAATAAGAAACGCCGTAACGTAATATTTTTTACTAAAAAAAGGTTTTCTACCCCTTTTTGATGTTAGATTCCTTGGCATTTCCCCAAAGTTCCAACCCATATAATCTCTAGTTACAATCGTATTTTATATACTAACAGTTACCAGTCTCAGCAGAGACAATAACCAAGCAGTTTACAAAAGGAAAATTTTTTGAAGCATATCTTCTTTTGTTTTCCCTTTAATTTTTCTAATAACCTTTATTTTGCTCTCTATGTATATAATAACGTCTTGTCAGAATTAGCTAGTAAATTATGTCATTCTAACTATACTTTTTTTTTATAGTTTTTGATGTTAAAAATATTTATTGACGTTCTTGTTAATTGCAGTACTTTGGCTGATTTAATTCCGAAAATTGTAAAGTGTGACAAAATTTATACAATTATTTATTTATCATTACTTATTAAGATAAAATAAAAATTAATTGTTTTTACTTTTTCTTTAATGGCAAGAGGAAGTACAGGGATCGTGTTAAATTTTCGAAATTGTATTTAATCTAAACGTTTTGAGGATCCCTGAGTCCGAAAAATATGTTTAATAAATACAGGAAAAAAAATAAATAAAAATAAAAATATATATTGAGGTGAGATACCTTGGGTAGGCCTCTGTTTAGTAAAAAAAACAGTAAAAATTAAAGAGTGAAAATATTGAGTGGACAGTATATAATACAACATATATATGAGCAAATGGGGAATTAAAATATTAATAATTATATAGGAAAAATGAATGTGTAAATTAAATTTAAGACTGTGTAGCAAGTATTATTTATTATCACTTTCAATAAGCCAAAGGAATGGCGCTTTCCTTGAAACGCAGAATCCTTGCTGCCAGTTTTGGAAAACCCATGTATCCTTGAAGAGGAGAGAAATAATAGGAATAAGAAATAATTCTTATGTGCTTCCAACACTTGAGTCTTCACCAATGCACTGCTATTTGGCTGTTGATTGTAGATTATAAATTAAATGGGATCCAAAAAGCTGCACGGCAGGAAACCAACCGGAAGTAACAACCATGTGATTTCACAATGAACTAATGCAGGCCAGGAGAGAATCGGAGCCGCTCACCCGACCAAAGACCAGTTTATTAACCCAAGAAAACCAGAAGTGGCAATCTTGGGTTTTCACAATTATTCTCAGTACTCAGGAAACCTGGAAGTAACAAAACTTTCACAATTAAGGGCAACCGAACTGGCATGAAGTGTACAAGACAGATTTACTGCTACGAGTGGTGGACTACAGCTTACTCATCTGCGTGTTACATAGCGACTAACTCAAGCGAGTCTTAGATAGCGTCTAACTAGAGAGCTAGAATGTATAGGTCACCCCCTTCTCTACACTTAGGACACAGCCTAATAGATTAGTAAATTATTATCAAGGCAGTACAATAATTACTCCGAAATGAAATTATTTTACGCTGTTGGCGGCAAATTTAAATTGACATTAAATACCGAACAATATAATTTCTAAAAAATGTATTGTGTCTGCGAGACGTACAATTAGACGTGTAATTTGTGTTTCTGCGAGAACAGTATATCTCAAACTATAAAGTTGTAGAAAGTTCAAACTTGACGTTTTGTTTGGGATATCAGCATGGAAACCGCCGAAACTATGTTTTCTGTCCGAATTTCTCTAGTGCAGTATGTAACATTGTGCAGAATGAATTTTTCAGATTTTACGATTTTCTCCAAAAATGGCTCCAACTACTTCTGTTAAACTTCGTATGTTTATGTCATAGATGTAGATCTATCATAATTATTTGAAACATTTGTCTGGAAAACTTCATTTTTATAGCGATTCTGGGTTAGGGTTGACGTTAGGCATTGCTCTAAAGTGTTTATTTGACTGGCCTTTCAACTGCACACATTAATGAGAATTAAATTTATTTTCCCCAGAACTATAATATAAAATAGATATATTAAAGATTTAGTACAAATTCGGAAATTAAAAAACTGACTTACGCACTTCCATATTTCTTTTTAATTAAATATAACTCGTAAGTTTAATGAATAGCCATTATTATGCATGTGAATAATTTTTAAATTTCTGATAATATTTTTCACCCTAAATGTTTGGCGCAACGTTTCTAGAAGAGAAGATTGGAATATATAAAACTTCCGTTTGTCGTACGTTCACTTACGGAAAGAAAACCAGAGCCGATATCTTCAATTTCTGCAACGATAAAGTTTTAAGACAGATAAGATAAGACACTGCTAGACAACAAATGAAACAAACAGCAGCAAGTGAAATGAGCGTTCCAGGAATTTGGATTATGATCTAGAGTTTCCGATGAAAGGAGTTGGCAATACATATGGAATGAAAGAATGATAACTATATCCTAAGAATGAAGATAGCTCCAAACTTATTTGAGCGATGAATCAAACTTGTCTAATTAGAAGAAGAAATTGTTAAACTATCCTTAGAAATAATAGTTTCAACCAAAAAATACTGGTAAATCTTATTTGGGATATCAATTATTTTACAACAAGGAACTGAAAATTATGAAGTTTTATTCTAAATTGAAATAATGTATATGGCTGGAGAAAATTTGAGATCAATTTTTATATTATAATATTGAAATTAGAGATAACATTATTAATAGAATATCTCACAAATTACACACACTAAATAACTTTCTAATATATTATCTCTTAATATTGTCTAGTATGAATATATTTTCATCTCGAAAATTGACAGCAACACTCTACTAAGATTACACAATTATAAGTTCGACAAATTGTTAACATTTCTATAGAATTGGACAGTTGTTACTGATGGAACATCTCTTGTGAGAAATTACCCTTTAATAGTTTGAAATACATGTTTGAGATTATTATTGAAGCGTTGTGGTCCAACAGTGGAAATGTTTTCTGCATAATGCTAGACTAGATGTTTCTGGATAATGCGAAACATTTTTGAACGATTGGGTTTGCGTTTAGTATGTGATTTGGAAGTAATAACAAGAGGATTATGTAATCATATATGCATGGGATAGTCCTCAGATGTTGGTCTAGTGGCTAGCGCACTCGCCTTTCGTGCGAGAATTCAGGGTTCGATTCCCGTGCGGGTAAAATCGGTGTTAATCCAGTATCGTGATAAAAAAAAAGGGAAGTTAGACTTTGTAGCGCCCTGGTAGCATAGGCCGGAACTAAACGGCGTGGGAACTTACCTTACCACACGCCCCCTATTCAAATCGCCGTCTGGCAAGACTTGGCACTTCAAGCCTGTTGCGCCAAAGGGATTTTTTTTTAAATGTATGGTATATATGTTAGAGAAGGAAGATATATTAACTCAGTAGTAGCGGACGTTCCGGATTCGAATCCACAATCCTTAGATTGTTTAGTTCCAGAAGCTCCTATAGTCTCTGAAACAAAGAACATTGCCAGGGAGATACAGAATACCGGAGTTAAAGAACATTGCAAGAACTAAGGCCCCAAATGGCACAATAGTTCTTTCAGATCGCAATGCGCTACTTAAAAAAAAAAAAATTTTTAGTTATACTGGGTCCAACAAGTCGAACTCATGGATGACACCCTTCCCCAACATTTAATTTAAATCGATAACACTTGCTAACTAATGCTTTCATATTGCCAAACCTGCTTCCCTAATAGTATAGTGATTATTCTGTTTTTACTTTCTCTTAATCCCTCATAAGAGGAAGAAATGTTATCGTATATAATTTTCGAAGCTGAGTTTTCACTAGAAAAGCAAGTTTTGAGGTTCCCTGAGTAACGAAAAATGTTTTTAGCAAATGTTCTGTATGAATATGTAAGTGTGCGTGTGTTTTAACAAAATGCCTTAAAAATGAAAAGTTGCAGGAAGCTCAACTTGGTATTCCGGTCTGGCCACCACATCAGACACGAAAATTTCAGGCATAATCCGGAAATGCGTCATCAACCGGAAATGCGACATTTCTGACCTTTTTTTTAAACGGGTACAAAAGTTTTATTTATCCTTGGTTTGCTATCTACATCCATATTTATTTGAAATATTAACTAATTTTGGGAGCGTTCGGAGGAAACGGTTATGCTTTGCCTTTATAGCACGACTTCACTATAATATAAGGTACTGACACCTATATAATATTAATACTATGCCTATTAATAGCAGCTACGTCAACGAGAAGTTATTGTGGCTAATAAAAATGAGTACAGTAATCTTAAGCAACGCGGCAGCAGAAACATCTGATAAGCAAAAACAAACGGCGGTCTCCGAAGGGTTTAAGAATCAAGGATGAAAATTTTGCCGAGTTAATAAGCCAAAAGAAATCGTATCGTCTCTTTCTTCAGAATCAAACTCCCGAATCAAGATTATCTTAGATGAGGATGTGTGCCATATTTAAAACAGGGATAAAATAATGGTAGGTTTGCAAACTTCCGAAGCCTTCAGCACTACCAAAAGTTTATTGCAAGGATGCTGCATATCTTCCACTCTATTCAACATATATCTAGATGTTGCTTTAAAAGAATGGAGAAGAAAATGCCATCAAATGGGTTTAAAAGTGAGAGATAACTTTTATGTGAGCAGCCTGCTATTTGCGGATGACCAGGTAGTAATGGCGCAAGATGTGGAGGATGCGGATTATATGCTGAAAAAAATAAGCGAAGAATACCAAGCCTGAGGCCTCGATATCAATCTCAGCAAAACTGAACAACTCACTGAAGTCCAGGTCAAGATAGAGCTTTGATCAACTGAAGATAACACGAAGCTTCAAGTATCTGGAATCCATAATCGAAAATGGAGGTGGTTCGAGATTTAGAGGTGGACAGAAGAATAAGGGAAGGGAAAAGAGTAATAGGACTGCTCAATAGGTGCTCTGGAGAAATAAACATTACAGTGAGCACTAAGCGTCTTATATACAGCACCGTTTTTGAAAGCATAGTTCTGTACGCTGCAGAAATCTGGACCCTTCATAAACATGAAAAAAGAAGATTCTTAGCCACCGAAATTGACTACTGAAGAAGATCGGCAGGGAAATCCAGAAAAGATAGATTAAGGAACGTGGATATCAGAAATGAGCTACAACTAAATGACCATATCCTCCAGGCAATAGAATTAAAACAACTGAAATGGTTTGGAAACTTACTTAGGATGGAAGATGACCGAATACCGAAGGCAGTGTTTGATTGGGAAATAGAAGGAAGGAAGAAAAGAGGGAGACCCAGAACAAGGTGGGAGGAAGGAGTTAAAAAAGCTACGACCGGATACGGTCTAACAGAATCGGATGCTCATGACAGAGCAAATGGAGAAACCAGCTTGAGTCGAGAAGAACTACGTAACGTAGAATACCTTAAAAAAAAAGAAAAAAATTAAAAAATGAAAATGAGGCTTAGCTCGGACGCATATATATGCCTTATAGAACACCATGTACACGGCTGTCAGGAGTAGGCATATAAAATATTTCGGGAATTTAATCAAAGCTGCAGAGAAAGGTAACCATTGATAACATCCTGTCGAATTCCTGGGCAGAATATTTACCAGAGTGTGGACGAATACTTCCGACAGAACCCTCCCAGGATTCATCATCATCTACAATTCTGGCAACTGAAGTGGAACACTTAACTAAAATATTGCATAATCATTTAATATAGATTTTTATAAATATAATACAAAATTTAATAGTTTGTTATCTTACATTTTTCTTCTTCTTTCTTTCGTATGGCGCAACAGCCCATAAAGGGCCAAGGTTGCCCGACGGCGATTTGATTAGGGTGCGAGGGAGGTAAGCATTCTGCAATTCCCACGCCATTTAGTTCCGGCCTTCGATACCTAAGGCGCTACTAACTGTAGTCTTCCACTTCTTATCTTGATGCTGCGTCAGTACCGATTTTACCCTCACGGGGATCGAACCCTGAATTCACGCACGAAAGGCGAGTGCGCTAGCCACTAGACCAACGCGTGAGGATGTCTTACATTATTACATTAGAAAAAGAATAAAATAAAACACTCACATTTCGTAAAATACTTAATATACTGTAATTGCTTTGACAATGGTACTATATTATGTAATTTCATATATATTCTTTCAGAATAAAAATATGTATATAAAATCTGTAACACGTAATGTAAATACATAATGTAAATAAAGCGTAATGTAAGATATAATTGCCCGAATAAAGAATTGACAACTGAACCATATTATTCCGGTATATATATATATATATATACACTATTATATTTTCCATTGACATATAAATATATATGGTTATTTTCAAGCCCGAGTTTTATCCTATAATGGTAAAGTTGATTTCTCCATCGTATTTTGTTATTTTGTTGTAAATTGCATTTTATTTTAATTTCCCTTTTACTGTTTACACTTTTACTATCACATAATTGAATTGTAAATTTTGTTTTGCCACTAATATAATAACATCTTTGTCGCTTTATGATAGCAAATTTCATTACTTTGATTAATTGACATATAAATAGATTATTTTTCATTTTAATCGACTGTTGTTGACAGCACCTTTTTTTTATATATATACTTTTATTACCTCTAAAAAATAAATTTATTGTTTTCATAGCGATTTTTATTTAACAGTGCTAAGTAATCGTTTATATTGATAAGTAATCAATAGAACGTTTAAATTGCAAAAAACTTATTGATGATTTCCGGAAGAGAACATCAAATTTCTTTGTATTTATCAGGTAATTCAGTAGAATCTTTATAGGTGGAAGTCATATGGATATAGCTGAAAAATTTCTCCATGTGCTGCAACTTTTCAGGTAGTATTTCCTTCATTTCTTTCACTCCATCTTGCATTCTTCTTCCCCTATTTAAAGTAGGGTGCATTTTCCCCCCCTTATTAAAAGTATTTATTCAATCACGGAGGGTAAACACTAAAGTGGATAACACTGGCTTATTAACAACAGCTGCTCGAAATGAATGCACGGAAGATTATTGAATGGGGAATGGAAAACCATGAAAGGAAAAGTGCTGTTCAAAGTTGCAATAAACTTTTTAGGTTTGGTAAAGTATGCACGCAATCGAGATGGAAGGGGGTGGACTGCACAAAATATTTTTCAATAAGAAAGGAAACTTTTCTTAAAGGTTTTATATCCTGGTGGTTTTAGTTTATCAGAATTTTAATACTGCAACCTAAGGGACAATTCCTAACAGGCTTGAATGCGATGGTCGACTATTTATTTCTTTGCGGATGAAAATACATTCTAATTTACTAATTTTGCCATTAATGCCAATCCCAGATTTTCTTGAAAACCAACTGGAATTGCTAAAGTAGCTGAAATCAATGAAACCATGATGAACTGCAAATGCAAGAGACACAGGCGACGCTTAACCAGAAATCGAACGGATGCAATTGTCTTTGTTGAATTCTGGCTGGCAAAATCACCAGAATATTTCCTGAGCTGATACCAGATAATCTCAGGTACTATTGATTCCAATAATTTGCAGTAAGGTCGCAGCAGGTTCAACAATTTGTTGAAGAGAGAGAGAGATGAGTATCGAGGCTACTACAACTTGAAGAATATAGTACTATTATCCTTGGTACTGTCTGTCATAGGTATAAATTAATAAACGAGATAACTGATGTTAACACCAGCCGGCCCTCCATTTTTTATGCAGTTCATCTTACAGATTATTCGTTTTATTATTATATAGTTGTTGTTTAAGATAGTTGTTAAGATTTTTTATTAAAAAACTGTATGCACTGCCTAGGGTAATAATATATACTCTATGTGGAGACGGGTGTGGGTTTACTGTTGTTGTTTACTTTAAGGATGCATTTCAATTACTGTCTGAAGGTGTTGAACCTGCCTCAATCTAGACTCCCCAGAATTTTGGCGTTGGAAGTAATCAAACAGAACGCCTATTGGTTTGGTAGTTGGATAAGGTTGGCGGAGAAATATGACTGTGTGTTTAGCCCCTCTATTAATGACTGGGAGTGTTGGAGAGATCAGCTGGCAGCTCTGATAGTCAGGATTAGAACGGTTCATCGGGAGGAAGTTATTGCGTCGGCTAGGGCATCCGTTAGATTTTCACATTATGGACAGTTGGATCTGAATGAAAAGCTATTTTCCTTTGAACGGCACGATGATAATACGATATATACGCTTCAGCATTTGCGATGGCTTTTTAAGCTAAGAGGTGAACTTTTATACCTGAATCACACTCCCTGGCTGGAGAGGGATGTCCAGACGTGTTCTTTATGCAATTTAAATGCTAGAGAAGATATCGTTCACTTTCTCGCAGTCTGCCCTATACTGACGAAATTTCGATTACGGTATTTGGGTGTCCGTACCTTCGCTGTGAGTTCACTGAGAGATTATTTAAATGCTCTGGACTGTCATG
>JAAEAF010009691.1:0-40540 GCA_011037195.1 Triatoma infestans
TTCCGGTTAATGGATTTCCCTCAAATTTTGAATTCTATCAATACATCTAATGTGTATTAATAGTATTAGAGAAGAGAATAGCTGTGTTAGAGTACTTGACTCTCACGCGGAGGACCCAGGTCCAGCTTTGCTGCCCTTAGATTTTTCTTCCTAGGAGCCTCTACAGTTGTCTGTAACGAGAGAACACTGTCCGGAGGCCAGCAGAATGCTCCGGGCGCCAATGACCATAGATGTTGACGCGTCTTAAATTAAAACATAATAATATAATAATAAAATAGTAATAATAATATAATAATTCAAAAAGTATAATAATACAATAAGAAAAATATAGTAATATAAATATATATAAAAATAAATAATAAAATAAATATCATAATATATAATATTATAAATATGTAATACTATAAATAATACATCATCTCCAATCACGAAATATAATACTATAACTCAACTCCTCGCCTACTAATAATCTATAACTATATAAGATATACCACGACATCATCCACAATCATAATATCACTGAAACTCGAACTAACTCCCATAAAATCCTACTAAACATCTAATCAATAATAATAAAAAAATAATAATAATAATAGCACTTTCGAGTGGTGGAATATATAGCTGATAGAATTGTATAATAAAGTGAAATAACAATTTAGAGAAAAACATCACCTTATTCCACCACCCAAAACTCCCTCTTAAATGTATCTTCCCAGAAAAAATGTTACAAAGAAAAATTGTAGCTCTTTATAATTTGTAGTTAATAATCTATGTTTAAAACAAAATCGTTGCAGCCATTTTCGAGAAAATTGTGAACAACTGATACATTCACTCAATAAAGTGTTACTTCCGGTTGACGAATATTGATCAAAACCTTATTATCAGGTGCCATGTTAGTACTTAAACTAAATATCAAATTTGAGCATTCTGCGATTTTACGTTTTTGATTTATGCCGACCACATACACATACATACAGACATACAGAGAGGGAGAGAGGGAACAATTTCTAAAAACCACTTTTTCTAACTCAGGGGACCTCAAACATGTGAAAACTTGATAACGAAAATTTTACATGATCGCATTATTTCATGTTACAACTGTAAGAGAAAGTAATGTTCGTATTTAAAAAAGAATATCTGGTGGGGAGCACACTTATACGACTTGCTCTTCTGCTCTACAATTCTAGTAATCGCATATTTTTTTTGACCAATTTTTTCATTGTGCTTATTTTTCTTAATACTTAATTACCTTAATACAATATTAATGTATTTTTTGTTCTTCCTTATTCGGTACAGTGTGTCCTTGAAGTTCTATTGTGCCTTCTTGCTGATGACCACCTGATTTTATTATGGCGCACGATCTGAAGATATATTAGACTTACTACCAAGTCCATAGAATCTGCAAATGTCATCCGCATTTTCCATCTTAAGTTTCTTCAAGTATTGCTGCCATTATGGCCATTTTCACTCAGGGCGTGATCTAAGTCTTCAGATTTATCCCATCATAACTGTCTAGAGAAGTGTCTGGTGACAGGTTCACCAAATACCTTCAATGGGCTTTTTGGCTTCATTCTTATTTTCGATCTCTCCTTAGGGTAACTGATGGTCACTGATCCCTAAAGAAGAATTCCCCTGGTTCCCTCAAGGCAGTTCCAGCATACTTTTCCGTACCAAATTGACGTTCATCTTATTAAAATTTTCTTCTAAATTTATAGGGAAAGTTAACTTCACTGGCCCACAGAAATTACATAATTCGGCAAAATGTTTCAAATAAAAATAAACAGCAACAAGAGAATTCAAGTTGTATATATATATATATATATCCAAACTAATTTAATTTAATTACTTAATGCACATGAATGAATAAATTATTTATAATAGTACAATTATTATTATTTCTATTAATTCATATGTTTTTTTAAGTGTAGTTTTTATGAGGACATTTCAAGGACTTTGTTGCATGTACTTCATTATTTTTTTATATTTATCTGGATTGTAGAAACCTGTCCGGTTGGCGGCCCTCACCTTTTGGGTCAATAGTTTAATCCGATCAATGTTAATTGATTCCAGTGTTAGATTTATATGGTAAATATCTCGAATAATTTTCTATGTTTTTAAAAAAAAAATAAATAAAATAAAATAAAACACTTTTTAAGGACACCTGTCATTCGTTTCCATGTACCAACATACTATTATTTATATTAATCGCATAGTAAATAAAATAAAATAAAATAGTATATAATCAAATTACGTCTTCAATTTAATTTTTATAAAATTTCCCCTGGTCATCCCCCCCCCCCCGCTGGAGTCAATATTTTAAGAAATTATTTAAAATAATTATTTCAGTCATTTTTATTTGCTTGCTCTGTACACATTATCAATAAGGTGGTTTTAAAAAACTTCGCGCAACAGACAGATGTACAAACGCATGATTGAAAAATACAGACTTCCTGTTACTTCCTATAAATACAATTTTATAAAATTGAAAAGTTCTCTTTATAATTGAAATTTTTACTTATAGGCCCTAACTAAAATCCATAAAACTATAAAAATAGTGCGGGTACATGTTGGTTACCATCCATGGTAGATAGCACCCACTTACTCCTAACATTGTATTCTAGAAGGCAGTGCCAATAATATAACAACCCCCCCCCCCCTTAAAAAAAAATCTAAAATAAATTTATCGCAAAGATTACGCAAACTCTCAAAATTCATTTTTCCCGGAAAAAAATGGTTCTGAAATGATTTCTATCTGTTCAGTAAACATTCCAAGTTTAGGGCCAAACTAGGAAGAGGTTTACTTCAAGAAAATGCCAAAAAGACCGGATAACATATACTGAAATGTCGCCCTTCCAGTTAATCGATTTTCTTCAAATTTGGATTGCCAGCGATACTTTTAATCTTATTATTATATATGGTTATAGAACCGTACATTTAACTTTCTTTTAAGTAAGAGGAAGTGCGGATTGTGTCGAAATTTTCGAAATTGAGTTTTCACCGCAAATACATCTTAGAGGTCCCCGGAGTACAGAAAAAACGTTTTTAGTGAATAGTCCGTTGATATATGTGAACAGAATATCTCAAAAACGAAAAATCACAGGAAGCCAAACTTGATATTCCGTTTAGGAACTATCACCGCGTCAGACATGAAAATTTCGGCAAGATCCATCAACCGGAAATGCAACTTTACTAATTTTTTATTTTTTCAGTTTTTTTTGCGATTTTCTTAAAAAGGTAACAACGATTTTTTTTTTTAAACTTCGATACTATGTAAACACTTAAATACTTGTAACTTTTATTTGAAACATTTTCCCTGAAAAATTGATTTTTTCGATGGTTCTGAGGAAATAGTAACATAAAGCTTTCCTATAAAGTACCACTTCAATACAATATAATGCTTCTGCAATCAATGTGATATTATAATCATTGCTAGAATTCTAAATATGATGAAAATCGGTTAACCAGATGTACGAATTTATAGAGTAAGTTTCTGAGTTGTTTTTTTTTGTTTTTTTGAATTTTCTGACGAGTTCCTTTAAAGTTATAAAGCTGAACAGATATAAAAACCTATCAGTTTTATTTGTAATATTAAAAAAAAAAAAAAAAAGATTTTTGATAATTGTGCGGAATTTGTGTCGTAAAATTTATGTTATATGGGAGTTGGTTCAGTGTTTCTGGTGCGCTCTGCTGGGCCACAGTATAATCACTTCTCTACCAGCCAAGGTTAGTAGTTAATTCTTTATCTTCCTGGCTCCTCAATATTTATGTTAAGACAAATATTTTATGTAAAATTTGAGTTTAAAGAAAATTGGTCATTTTTTTATCTAATTGTACTAACAGCAGTAATTGAAAGTCGTGTGAGTGTTTCACGCCAGATTTTTTTACTGAAATGGTACTTTAGAGGAAAGTTCAAATTTATTTCTCCACTGGAACTCTACAAAAATTAATTTCCCTGGAAAAATGATACAAATAAAAGTAATAACATATTTACGTGCACATATGCACAGATCATTGACAGATAAATTCGTGATAGTTGTGGTTTGAGCTATCTATGATTTTTCGTTTTTGAGATTTGTTTGTACCGTAACATTTTCTACATACTCCATATACCACAAAACATGTCTTTCCGGGTGAAAATTAAGTTTTCGAATATTTAACAGCTGTAAGAGAGGTTAAAAAAACCTAACCTAACCTATACGGAAAAAAATAAAAAAGTTATGAAGAACGTCCGGTATAAAATGTCAAAGTCGAAATATTATAAAATATCGATATTTCAAAAATGTCGCTTATCGATGTACATACCTCTGCTTGTCGTGTTGATAGTTTTTGGTCATTAGTTTCAAACTTTTTCTACAATGTAAGATCTTCAACCGCTTCTGTTCTTACATAGTAATTTGTTGATTTACCTGTTGCTTGTAATTTGTAGAATCATGACTTACCTTGTTAAATACCCTAATGTAGTATACATATTTTAGAAAATGTAATACAGATTATTTTTAAAATGGAATTCAAATCGTCAGGCCTTAAAATTACAATGAGTTGTTTGTACGGCAATGTCCAGAGGAGTGTTTAAAGAAAATGAATTCTTTGTTGCTCTAAGTTTCGGGTACCATTGGTGCCCTTCTTCAGAAGCCCTTTAGGTAGGAGAGCAGTAAACGTTGAGAACGTTTAAGGCTGAAGTCTCATTCTCAACATCTCATTGTAGATTATTTTTACTGTGAAAACTGAATATTTTGACCGAATTCCTCAATATATAGGTATTGATTACAACTATTTTGCCAAAAATTCTCACAATATTCTGCCTTAATTCCATAAATCACCTGACAATTTCTAAATTATAAATAATAATTCGAAATCACGATTTGTTGAGGATAATATGGAAATCGTGCTAGCTGTGGATTATTATTATTATTTTACTATTCCGTTTTCAATTGTCTTAGAGGGATCATGTTAAGTTTTACATCACGAATTTTCACCACAGCTGTGGTCTGCTGTTAGAGCGCGCCAAAACCAATAAATATGAACAACGATATTTATTATTAATTTATAATAAATAAAATTGCGATTTTATTTAATCCGTTGGTTTCTTATTTTTCATCGATTTTTGTATTATTGTACGGTTTTATGAGGAAGTTTTGTTTCGCATTCAAATTTACGAAATTGTCAATTAGGGTTTTGTTTTAAGTTCACCTGACATCCATCAACCGGAAGTGCAACTATTCTGAGTGTTTTTTCAGTTTTCTCGAAAACGGCTCCAACGATTTTCTTTAAACTTCGTATACCGTTTGCACTCATGAATGCCTGTCACTTTTATTTGAAACATTTTCTTGGGAAAATTGACTTTTGGGGGATTCCTAAGAGAATGGTGAGTCTCTAGAAGTACCACTTCAATATAATATATAAACATACTCCCTATATAATATTAGCATACATTAGAAGCATTCACAGAATTCTAATTTTGGAGAAAATCCGTTGACCGGAAGTGCGACTTTAAAGAATTTGTCTTTAATTTTTTTTTTAATTTTGTCAGAAACGGCTAGAACGATTTTACTTAAATTGGAATATTAACTGCACAAATTAAAAACGTATCCTTTTATTTAAACATCCCCCCCCCCAAAATTATCAGATATATTTTCTGTGATGGCCAGCTTCTTTTTGTGATCATCGACCGGTTTAGGGCGTTTGCCCATCATCGGGTTGTTTTTGTTAAACAGTGTAATAACATAGACTTGCATAGAGCAAATACAGGTTGATACACCTGTGCTCTTTGCAAGTGTATGCTATTACACTGTTTAAGAAAAACATCTGATGATAGGCGAACGTCCAAAACCGGTCGATGACCACAAGAAGAAGCGAGCTATCACGGAAAATGTCTCTGATGCTTTCCAGCTCTGCGGAACAACAACAACAACAAAAAATTATTTTGGAGGAATTATGGGAACTTGCCAATAATTATGGTTTAAATTTAAACTACCGTTCCTTGCTTTGTTGGTTTTTGATAGATGGCGTTCTATTCAAGTCCGTTCAGGTATACAAGTATAACCCGTGCGACCTTTTTTCTTTGGTCAGCCCAAAAAAAACATCGTAAACTTTGCAATTTTTTAAAGAAAATTTGATTATTACATGGCATTAATTGGATTAAGAGGAAGTCGTGTGAGTGTGTCACATCAGATTGTTTTCGTACTCTGGACACTTGTGGAAAATTGTATATTATATAGGTGGTTAAAAAAAAAAGTTGTGTGAAACACTCACACAAATTATCTCTTACTATAATTAATATGGTTTATTTAATACATTTCGTTGAAAATTGCAATTATTACAAAAGTTTAGTTGAGCTAGCCACAAAAAATAGATGTGAGGGTTATATATACTTAGCTGCGTGGATATGTGGGCGTTCTCTGATACAACGAACAAGCTTGTAGCAGCAATTAATTAAAACCTAACTGACCGGCGCCCAAACCTTCGAAAAATAAACATTTTTACGGAAAATGATAGACACTTCCGGCTTCCCGTATTTCCTTCAAATTTTAAATTTTAGAAATTCTTATAATTTTTATTAACATTATATAGCTGGCAGAACCATGTATTCAAGTGGTATATAAGACGAAAGCTTTGGCTTCTGCCCATCCAAAAACTCTCCAAATAATCAGTTTTCCTCGAAAAATGTGACAAATAAAAGTTATAGATATTTATCTATATAGAGAATACACCAAGTTTAGAGAAAATCGTTGGAGACGATCTTTCGAGTAAAATGCGAAAAATAATTGAAAGAAAAACAAACCTTTTGTAAAGTCGCATTTCCGGTTTCACAATGTATTTACTTGAGCTTACTGGAATTTGTAGTTTTTGAAATATTTTGTTCACATACATACTCACACACACACACACACACACACACACACACACACACAAAACTAAAGACAATTGGCTAAAAACATTTTTTTCGTAGTCCAAGGGGACCTCTAACTTGTACTTCCGGTGACAACGCAATTTCGAAAATTTTACACGAATTGTCCTCTTACTAGATTTAAGAGAAAGTGAAAAACATTTGTTAATATGAGTTTCGAACCTCAGCCTTTAAGCACTATATAAGCACTATACTTTAAGCATACCTGTTTCTTTATGTGTGTAGTTGATGAAGTCATGTAGTTTATGCCCTTTAAATACTTCCAACTGTGGGAGAGAACAAAAAAATCTTTCTTTTATTTTTAAGATCATTTGTGCCTGCCTGCTCTCTCTCTCTCTCTTTCCAAGTCTGTGAAAGGCTGCAATTCACTGTGTTAATTAACACCTTTACAGGATGTATAGTGCTGTGACTCACCTGTAAATCCTTTCTTTCTCTACAGTATATATACCTATATGAAAGCTATCTCTCTCTAGGACTAGTATGCAATCAGCATGATATTGTGGTACTTGGTGAGTTGAGAATTGGGTGTTGCATTCAATCAATTCTTACCGTAACTAAGTAACCCCACCCACCTTACATCGTCCATTCTATCTTCTCACCTCTACTGGCAGTAACTTTGTACGTGATCTAAACTATCTACAACCTCTCTCTCACTCTGTCTCTCCATTCTTACTTACTTCTTCTCGCCTGCAAACATTCCACATCTGTTGTTCTTATTCTTTACAGCTCCCAGTTTAGCCAATTCTTTGATTTATCATCTAGCTGGCGTACTTATATTTTCTTGCTGGCTTCGTGATCACGTCGTTTTCCCAATAACAGCCGTATTACTATCTTCTTTTTTTTTTCTTCTCTACTTCCTCTTACTCCTAGTAAGAGGAAGTTTACGATCGTGTCAAATTTTCGGAATTATGTTTTCACAGGAAATATATGTTTTGAAGTCCCCTGCAGACGAAAAAAACAATGTTTTTAGTGAATGGTCTTGTGTGTGTATGTGTGTGTGTGTGTGTGTGTGTGTGTGTGTGTGTGTGTGGTTGAAAATAACTGAAAACGACAAAGATAAAAACCTATCATTTTTTTATTGAAATCTTTCCAGCATTTTATTTTAGAGTTTTTTTGGGGGGTGGGGGAACCTGCCAGTTAGATAACAATGTAAACTTAGCGCTACATGCTTTATTACACTCAGATATCCATGATAACCCCTACCATGTTTTACATAACACATTTTAATGATAATTTGTCCATTAAATTGTGTTAATTATAATTAAGAGAAAGGTCAATGTTTCACATCAGATTTTTTTGTTTTTTCGAGAAAATTGCAAAAACTGAGAAAAAAAACTACTCTACTACTAGTAAAGGTGCATTTCCGGTGAATGGTTTGAGACCGTAACTTTTCTGTTAGATGTTGCGATGTTGCCTAAATGGACTATTAAGATCTCACTTCCTGTGATTATTTGTTTTTGTGTTATTTTGTTCAATGTCTCTCTCTCTCTCACGCATACAGACACAAACACAAACTATTTATTGCTTCCCAAGTAGCGTGTATGTCGTACTTTTTACATGGGCAAGCTTCAAATCTTGTAATTGCTCATATATATATACGGCCGTACAAATATACGGTTGAACAAACTCAAGTATAGTACAAGGGTAGTGGTGTATATAAATTTTATATGAACAATTGTCTACGTATGTCATATAAATTACCAACCAAAGTTAGTGGTTAGTTTTAAGACTTATAAATTTATTTTAACATAGTCTTCAGCAATTTACAACAATCCAACATGTTGTAAATACCAAAGTTTTATTGAATTGCTATTTTTCTTTTGCCGTGACTTGCTAAAATAAGTCTCATGTTTGAAATAAAACTTTTTATCACAAGATGCTCCAAAAAAAAAACATTTGTTTATGGACTTTCAGAATATATATGATTTTTAAAGAGTCATGTAAATAAAATATACTCCAAACTATTATTGTAAAATAATATGGTAACCTTTTAACTTTACTGGAAAATTATGGAATATTTTAATATAATCTGGAAAAGTATAAATTTCGAAACAATTGTGGCCTGAAACATAAAAGTATCGATTTTGTTTTATAGACGTTTATGCGTTTAGTATTGTTTGTGCAGTGTATATGGATGTTCTAACTAAATAGTCCTTTTGGCTCTTCTAACCTAATGGCTTTGTCATGGTCATATCTCTATGATAGGTTATAAATTGTCTTTCTGATTGGTCTACCGGTTACTATATCTGGTAATTGCAGTAAACTTTCCGGTATAGTTGTTAAATAACCGCTAATTTCTTTTATTGGCAATAAGGGTGTAAACAGTTTTCTGGTTCTTTTTAAAACGGAACTTTAATCTGACTGCTTTCTCTCATTCACTGCATTAGAAAGAGGCATGACTATTTCCTCAGAGCATTCCATAGAACACCATTGACTTCCAGACATTTTAATATTATTTGATTACGAAGAAATGAATCACATAAATACGTGTCTTAACACACACACACACACACATCACAGTCAGCAATATTTTTACACTCAAGGCAGCTTCCAGTTTCCAGGTCCTTCCTGGAAAACGCCCCAAAGTTTTAAAGTAAGCGAACCAACAAATAGATTGTACATTTTCCCAACACCCTAAAAGTTTAAAGAAATTTTTTTTTTTGAAATTTACAATTGCAGATACAATTGCCCCTGCAACAAGCATATATCAGAGGAGTTACCCACCCATTTTGGTGGCTCTCCAAAAGAATCAATTACTGATCTCCACCGCCGAGTAAATCACGTGGCCAGTGCCATCTCAGACGACGAGTGGGATTTTCAAGAAGGTATGAAGATGAGAGATGGTCTATTAGAGGATTAGAATGAGCAGAAAGAGTCTAGAATGAAATTCCTTGTATAGGACCGAGATTAAGCCTAGATCTGTGTGATTGGTTCTATTGCAAACATAATTTGGAGCATTGGTTTTTCGGCATAGGGATTTTTAACTAAAGTTTGGAGACTTTGATGTTCGTCCGTAAGTCTAACTTTATTTCAGTAGCGCGTTATATAACCAGCTCGTTGTTGTTAAATGTCAGCTTAGATTGTCTGCCAAGAAGTCTTGCAAGTAGGTATTAACGTTTTTTGAGTTTTTTTTGCTATAAACTAAATCAATGCCTTTTAATTTACAAATACATCTAGGTCATTTACATTCTACAACGATCAAATTGAATGAGATTTATGAATTTGTAGTTTGCTAGCAATGTTGTCCTGGCTTGAGCAATGTTGTCTGTTGTATTGATGAAGTCGTCACTTCCAGTTGGCTTCGAAATCTACTAATCTTGTGCGTAAAGCGTGATTTTTGTGTTTCTATTCGTTAATTTATAAAAACAATAATAGAAATTCTCTATTTAATGAAAATCTGAAAGCTTGCTAAAAAGTTCTCTACTTAAAAGTTTATTTCAAATTCGAATCACTTGCTCTAAATATCATTTAATGTAATCACTGCTCTAAATAACTTTATCATTTGCTTTCAAATTTGTTCATTATATTTACATCAATGGGATGGGATGACTATCCACTCAATAACTTTAATACAAGAAAATTTAAACCTTGTATTATTATGTTAGTGAACAGATGATTGCTGTGCATTGTTTTAAATTAATTTTTATCCAATCAAAATTTTGTACCATTTATGACAAAATCATAATGAAGGTTGAGCGTTCTTCAAACATCTGCTTCACTTTTGCATGAAACTATAAACATTATTTTCTATAGTAAAAAATGTGGATCCCATTTAACTTGTTAACATAAATAGAGGTCGCTTAATTTATAGCAAATGAAAGAAGAACTGTACTACAATGAAAGAAATAACAAATTTTCTAACATTAAATAATTAACTCATGATTACATTTGCGCCATTTATACCATTTCAGGGCCTTCCCCTTCTCCCTCCTGAGTTTGCGCATCCCTGATATAGATGATAAAAACATACATATATTCTACTAGCTCTTTAGAGGAAAGATTAACGTTGCTGTTATTACGAAACCCTCCGAAACTTAATATTCCTGCAAATGTGAAGTTGAAAGAAAATTTTTGGATTCACCATGTGTGAGTATGGTGTGAAATAATCACACTACTCTCTCTTATCGCAATTATTTCTTACGAATGTAGAGGCCTATCACTTTTGTTGGTACCTTTTTTTCCAAGAAAAGTTATTTAAAGAAGTTTTAGTGTAGTTTAGAAGGGAGTCTATGGTTACCTCAAAAAAAGAAGTTATTTTATTAAGTTAAGATTCTCCTACGGATGTGAAATTGAAGACAAGCAAACATTTTGTAAAAATTATAAGTTTGAAGAAAATTGGTCACTTAAATCTGTGTAAACTGTAGTAAGAGAAAGTCGTGTGAATGTTTCACACCAGTTTTTTTTACAGATTTTTTTTCTCTCCTATGCCGACCAATCACAAAAAGTAATACTCTTTTTTCAAACTCATTTGGCCTCAAAACATGTTTTCCGCAAATACGACAATCCTAATATTTCCACTTATGTAAGGAAAAAACTAATACATTTTAACCTAGTCCCATAAAATATGAAAACAGTCACCAATTATGGTCACTCTTTTTGAAATACATAACTAGGATCATTAAAAACAAAAAAAAAAGGTCTTGCTAAATATTATACGCGTTGTTAAACATAAACTAAATTTATATACTTAACATATATGCCTATTATATAGGTACACATAGCTAAATACATCTTATATGTACATCACCTATAATTATCTGTATATATTATTTACATAATACTAATTTTATATGTTTTAAACAAATAAGTAACAAATATGAAGAGTTGTAAATATTTAACACAGTGGGACCTTGGGGATATTCCCATATCTGATTGTTTTATATATATATATATATATAAACATATCCAAGAGCTACAACAAGTAATATAATAATAACAAGTTTGTAACCACTTGTTTATACTACATCATAACTTCAAAAACGACATTACATAAATGTAAATTTTATTATTTATTTTTCTATTTTATATATATATATATATATGAACAATTTATACTATAAATCTTCTTTTAAAACTTTCAAATTTCTCTATTTGAAATTTTAGAAATCAGATAGAATCATAAAAACTTGCAATTTTTAATAATGAAAATATTCCTAGACAAAAATTTATTCGCCAATATAAACTTTGTGCAATAATAAATGAAACTGTGCCATCATAAGATAATAAAATCCGGCTCAATACTTCTTAAAAATAATGCCAATTTTTTATGGTCACAATTATTATTACTTCCATAGGAGACTTAGAGATTTTTGATGGCTTTATAAAACAACTATCCTTATTCGTTCCATTTTGGAATCATATTCAACGAAATATCCGATGAAAACAATTATTCTTACAGTATTGATTTTGAAAATTTTCATAAAAATTAGAATTTGTACAAAATGAATAGTTATCTCTAGCTCTCACCAATACAATTTACTGAAATGATTAATGATGAAAGCCAAAAATTTCCCCGAAAAGTAATAACTTTATATGTTGTGCAGTATATATACAAAGTTTGTGGAAAATCTTTTAGAGTCGATTTTTAGAAAAAAATTGAGAAAAACTGAAAAACCATTTCTAAATACATAACTAGGATCATTAAAAACAAAAAAAAAAAGGTCTTGCTAAATATTATACGCGTTGTTAAACATAAACTAAATTTATATACTTAATATATATGCCTATTATATAGGTACACATAGCTAAGTACATCTTATATTTGCGTTATAAATTTGCGTCTCTGGATTAGCCAATTTTTATGTGCGTGCATGTTATGTGTGAACAATATATCACAAAAATAAAAAGGCCACAGGAAGCTCAAACTTGGTGAAAGAGGAAGTATTGGCGATCGTGTCAAATTTTTGAAATTGATTTCTTTTCACCGGAAATACATGTTCTGAGGTTCCTTGAGTACAAATATGAAATAAACTAGTTATTAAAAATTGGTCTGCGTGTGTGCGATCAGCATAACTTAAAATGGTAATTCGCAGAAAGTTGAATCTTGGTATTTCAATTTAGGTTCTCTATCATGAGACGCAACAGTAAGGGTTTAGTCAGAATCGGGCTATTGGATGTAACAATTTACTGATGAATAGATTATCCATTTTTTTCGATTTTCTCAGAAAACTGCTCAGAAAAATCGAGAAAATTTGGTATATCCAACTGATTATATAAAGCGCTACAAGATTTACCCAGGAAAAATTCATTTAAGAGGTTCTAGGTGAGTGATTTGTTGTCTTTTCTCTAAACTGCATTTCAATATATTATAAAATTTTTTCATCATGTAATTAATAAGAATTTAACGTTTGGCCAAAATTCCAAGTTTGAAAAAAAACGGTTTACCGGATGGATGAGTTTTTACATTTAAGGAGTGTTCTGGGGGTAGGATGACGTTAGCTTTTCCTCTAAAGTGCCACTTTATTATATAATATAATCCACATAATATTAATAAGAATTTAATGGAAGGCAATAATTTTCGAGTTTGAAGAAAATCGGTTCACCAGAAGTACGACTTTTATATTATATTTCGGACGTACATTGTAATAGGCTCCAAAGACAGGATTCGTAGCAGAGAAAGAGAGACAAAATGAAAGGACCCCTCTCTCGTACTAGGAATGGGAGAAACTACATAAATACAGCGATGGGAGATAGTTGTAGAACAGAGTTCATACAACTAAGGTCACTCGCCAGTCACAACGTGTCATTACTCTTTATCTCTCTACCATTCTCTATTATTTTAGTGTAAAGTCTAGGCAGTCAGTGTCACTTCTTATATTATATAGTTTTAGCCATATTTTGTTGGTATATTCAAACCAGACCATTTCTCTCCTTCATTAACCTCATTATACCATATATATTTTTTTTAGGTATATGTGAAATTTGTAACTAGGTATACCCGTAAAAATAAATAATCAAACAAAACTATGTGAATTGCAGTAAGAAAAAGTCATGTGAATATTTCACACCAGAATTTTACTTTCTCTCACTTCTATTGAGAAAAACCGCGATCAAACACGAAGATTTCG
The DNA here is from genome assembly GCA_011037195.1 of Triatoma infestans. NCBI lineage: Eukaryota > Metazoa > Arthropoda > Insecta > Hemiptera > Reduviidae > Triatoma > Triatoma infestans. The sequence goes on from JAAEAF010009691.1 coordinate 13,975, forward strand.
CATCAGACATCGCATCTCATTGCATCAGACAAGAAGATTTCGGGTAAAATCCATCAACCGGAAGTACGACTTTCCTGAATGTTTATTTTCCGTTTTTCATTATTTTTCTCGAAAATAGCTCCAACGATTATTGTTTAAACTTCGTTTACTATTTACACACACATATAAAATGCTTATCACTTTTATTTGAAACATTTTCTCGGGAATATTAATTGAGGGGGGGGCAGTAGGTTATACTTTCCTCTGAAGTGCAATTTTACACAATAAGTTTTTAGAGTTTTTTAGAAATTTTCTTGAAAACAGTTACAGCGAGTTTCTTGAAACTTGGAATGCTTGCTGCATAGATAGATCACTTTTATTTGTAACATTTTTTTTTTAAAAATACATTGTGAGGGGTGTTGGGTCTGCCAGTTAATTTACATTAAAATCCTCACCACCATTTTTATGGCCTGTCCAACAAAACATTGTCATGTGGCAATTTTAAAGAAAATTTTTGGATTAAATTGTATTATGATTACAGTGAGAGAAAACTGTAGCTGTGTTTTTCATAACACATTTTTTTTTCCTAATTTCTTACGGCAATATTTGGCATCAGATCTCCACGTACAATATTAAACATTAAGAACTATAAGAGGTGGTCCAAGTTTATTATTTCAGATAAATCTAACTACACTTTTACATGCTACATAAAAGAACTCCACTTCGTTTTTATATGTTAACATAAATGGCCACTTTAGTTAAAAGATATGAGAAATTTAAAGTCCATTCCTTTTATTCGTTTTAAAGTTCTTCTAGGTTTTTATTTTTTTCTTTAGTTCATCCAAGTTGTTAAAGTAACACCATTTAACAACATTCAAACTCAGAGCAACAAAAGGGGGCCTCCCTCATAGAAAATACCGTTAATAATCTTTTTAGAAATAAATTATACTAGACGATAATCATAAGTTATTATCGATTTAACTCTCGATATTACCTAAAAAAAAAAATTAAAAAAAATTCTGTTAGAAACAGGCCATATAATTTATGAGCTTTCAAAGGAAACAGTTTTAATGGAGGTTAATTCGTCCTAGAAGATTTTTTTTTTTTTTTTAGGGCCTACATTTCTTGACAGCTAGTTAAAGATTCTTAAACTAGGCGTATCATCTTGAGTTTTATTAATATATTTTAAAACAATCAATCGTCTTATAATATGTTCTTTAATTTATGTAATGAATAGTAATTTTTTTTTATTGTTCAGTGATGAAAGGTCATTTTTTTTTATAAATAGATTTTGGGCGGGCAAATAAAGATAACATTAGGGGGTGCGCAAAAAAAAATACAACAAAATTACAGCTTATTATAAAAAACAACGAACAATATACACTTTAGTGATGCCTTACAGCCATGACCGTTAAAAAACGTTATTGACTTATGAGATTAAGTAAAGTATACACAATATTAGTATATGTGGGCTGAGTACATTATATTTTTGGAACAGATAGTAGATGTTTTTGGGAGGAGGAGTAAAAAGGCCGATTTTTGTAATATTCACAAAGCGAAAAGTTGTAGAGGACAATTTCATAAAAGCAATAAAATGAAATCTAAATGATGAATCGCACATATTCCTATCTAAATGGTTCAATAAACACTTTTAGACACGTTTTTCTCATCATTATTATTATTTTTTATTACATTTTTCCCTCCTTAAAATAACTATTTTCAGCTTTATAATATTTTCAAGATTTATTCTATATATATATTTTATTCTTCAATAATGCTTCAGTTCTTCGTCATTGTTATATCCATAATAAAAAACTATTGCATAATTCAGTCCTCGTATTTTCCACTTTTTTTTTATGACGTTTTCATGATCAATATTTTTACAAAATTACAACAATTTTTTCTTCTGTTTCTTTCTCTTTTTTATGTATATAAAAAAATGACCTGAATTTATGATCTTGGGATGCAGGTACTACCCAAGGCAATATTCTTAATCCTCTTCTATTTACCTTGTTTACAGCAGGTCTATCACCAGCACCCAAATTTCTCATCCTTTATCTAGGCTAAGAAACCACATATCACTCTCTCCAAATCGTGATTCCCGTCAATTTCTTCTAAGATATGACTTCTTGAATGAAGATAAGTGCCAGTACACAACTCTATGCCGTAAAATCGTCCCCGTTTATATATAAACCAGATTCCTCTATTCTCAGCATCTACTGAATAGAATGCTGTTCACCTTGAACTGGACAAAAGATTTACCTGGAATACTTACTTGTATAAGAAAAAAAAAAAAAAATCTGTTACCTATCAGCCAGTCAAAACTTAACAAAACCCGACTCTAGAACCAGATTTTTTTTAAAATCTTTGGAGCGTTTTCCCCAGTTTAATATTTCTATTCTGTAAAGATGCATTTTCTTACAACTTGGAAGTCTAGCAATGCTTTTATGTCATGAAAGTGTAGGTAGATTGATGGAGAAGTTAAATATTTCGAGTGAGGCTGGCCAAGTGGACACTTCGAAGATGTATCTTAGTCCAAGAATGCCCCCCCCCCCACAAATTATTTTCAAAACCGTTGGAATCATTTTTGAGAAAATGAAAATTCCCAGGAAGATGAAACTCGATATTCTCTTTTAGCAGACTACCATCGTAGCCTAACGCGAAGATTTTTGTCAATATCAATCTACCGGAAGTGCGTCCTTACTAAATTCATTGTTTGTTTTTTTGCGATTTTCTTAAACTTTGCATACTAATTACATACATAAAAGGCTATCTTTTTTGGGGAGGGGGGAACTTTTTATAGAAAAAAAAAATTGGGAGGGGATTCTGTGGAGTCTATGAATGAGACTTAAATTTTAGTAGGTACGCAACTATTCTTATTGCCCTGAAAACCAATAAATATTATTTCCCCCACATATTCTTATATATACAAAGCCAATCGTTAGGAAACGTTCAGTAGAAATTCCACGTTTTAAGAAAATTAATCAATTATAATTTAAGAGAAAGTTATAATTGAAAGAGTAAGAGAAAGTGTGAGCTTGTTTCACACGAAAAGTTTATTTTTATAACACAAGAATTTCAAACAAATGTCTTCAATAACTTCTGTTTTTAACAGTTTAATTAATCAAACATTAATTAAGATTGCAGTATCCTTAATTAATACTTCAATGGACCTTAAGATTGGAGTATCCTTAATTAATACTCACCCTATTTTATTGCTCTATACGAAACGAAAAAATCTTTCATTATAATACTTCTTTCCAACGATCTGTGAACATTTTCATAAAACATAAAGAATTTCTTAGAAGATAAAACATAAGTTTATTTACATTCTACGTCAGGCGCGTATATCTACAGTACGGGCAATGAAATATACACATGTACCCATTGTCTGTACTTTCCATAAGGTGCAATATCTTTATTGTACATACGAAATGCTGAGATCTTTTCTTCTTTTTTTTTGTAAATTAACATAATTTTTATTACTGTAATAAATTCACACTTTGTACATTCAAAATGGTTAGAGAGAAATAAAGATTATGCAAATTTACAATCACATCAACTGAATGAATGTATGGATGACGAGTGAATTTTTGAAATGGAGGAACACATCAATAAATCATATGGTTCAATAAAAGAATCATACATTTGGAACTTGAATCAAAGAGCGTACAGAATGGAAATGCTACGAATCATGAACAAATCATATTTTCGAAACAAAAAGCTTTTAACCGGAAGTACATGATTTGAGGTGTGATATGTAATGAGAAAATATGATATGAATCATGCACACGACTTTCTCTTACTGCAGATTACATAATTATAATTGACAAAATGTTCTTCAAACTTTTTGAAAACTTTTTCAATTTTTACTAAATATTTATTTGGCTTCAATTTTTAATGAATTGAAGAATGCGACACAAAATTTACGCTTAAAATTGTACCAAAGTCATCCAGAAGACGGGGAAAGCCTAGACTATGGTGGAGCGATGATGTGGAGGAGAGGATTTGAAAGTATTGGGGGTTAGAGAATGGAGAATGCGGGCAAAAAATAGGATATGGATAACTGAGAAGGCCCAGGACCTTCCTGGTCTGTAGCGCTAAAGAAGAAAGTAAAAAACAAAATGTGTTATCTGATTAACAATTATCATCACAAATTAGTTCGAATCAAGTTTAAAATAGCAATTTTTTTTTTGTTTTGTTAATAGCAGACATTAGTTTGCAAAGCCAGACATGATAAATAGTTTAATAGTAGCTAATTATCTTTGGTAAGAAAAAAAGAAGATGTTATCTATGAGGCATTGGGAAGAAAGAGACGAAAAAATCATCTGATAAGATCTTTTTTGCACCGCTAATTTTTGCATGCTTTCTAAATAAATAGACAATTATGGTGTGAAAATTCACTATCTTCTTTACCTTCTCTTAATCCCTCCTAGTAAGAGGGAGTATTGTAATCGTGTCAAATTTTCGATATCGAGTTTTACCAGAAATACACGTTTTGAGGTCCCCTGAAACAAAACAAGTAGTTTTTAGAAAATGGTAAGTATTTGTGTGTGTGTGTGTCTGTGTGTATGTACGTGAACAGCAACGCTAATAAACGAAAAGTCGCAGAAAATTCAAAATTATCAATATGGAATTCGACAGGAACTCATCTGTTGAAATTCCTCAATCGGAAATACCACTTTACTGAATGTTTTCTTTTTTTCACTTTTTGCAATTTTCTCCAAAAATGGCTTCAACGATTTTCTTTAAACTTGGTCAATCAACTTGCACATACAAAGAGCTACAACTTTTATTTGAAACATTTTTTCGGACAAATTCATTTAAGGGCACTTTTTGGGGAGGGATGGGGTTAAGTTTTTCCATTAAAGTGCTATTTCAGTTTATTTATACAATTCTATCATCTAAATAATATTAATTAGAATTTAAATATGTTATCGAAATTCCGAGTTCGAAAAAAAAAATCAGATGACCGGAAGTGCGTTTTTTACTGTAAAGTATTTTTCAGTTTTTTCTAAAACGGCTGCAACGATTTTCTTTAAACTAAGTTGTGAACTACACGTATAAGAAGTAATAAACTTTTGATCTGTAACGTTCTGATCTGTAACGTGCGGAGGGACGATACCAATGAAGAAATCAATGTTATCACTTGAATTTTGCATTGATGCTCGTAACAAGAAACCTAACATGTTTAACGATCGAAAACAATTCAATACTTGAAAGTTTACTGTCCGGATCTCGTCGTTTGAGATTTTTGTTTGTTTAATTTCCTCAAGGAATATAACTACACCTGCCCGCTGTTCACTATGGTTTATTTGTTCACTATTCTCTGTGATGTTGAGGTGTTCTCAACTTTTTATTTTCCAAATTTATACATTAGTTTTTAAATTTGTTATGTTTTGAAGATTATTGATTTTTTTTTTTTTTTATATAAGTAAACCAAAAAATTTATAAATTAATCTATAATTTTTTATTATTATTAATATTATCTATTTTTTTAATTTTATTATTTTCTGATTCTGTTTCTTGATTTTGACTTTCAAAAAAGAACCTGTTGTATTTATATGTTTTAGGCCTTGAAAAAGTCAATATATCTGTCGAAACGTTGGCAAGAATTTAAATTTTATTATTTTTTTTAAAAAGACCGAATTTCACAATCCTTTTCCTTTTTTATAAATATTATCCACTTGTTCCTTTACTCCTGAATCCTGGAAGAACGTCTTTTGTTCTTAGGATTCATGAATTGAAATGACAAATGTAAGACAGATATACAGACCAAGCAAAAGGAAGCCTAACGACTTATAATTCACTGACAGCACCATTACAAAAAAAAAACAATTTTCTTAAAAGAAATGTTTCAAATAAAATCTTTAGCTTGAGAAAAAAAAATTTAAGAAAATGCAATCGACAAAATGGAAACCCATTTAGTTCAAAGGTACTTCCGGTTAATAGATTTGGACCAAAACCGTTTGGAATTTAGGAGAAAATCTTTCGCGACACATACAACTTCCAATTGTAAGAATAAGAGAAAGCAAAAATCTATAAATGTTAGTTTTCTGCCACGAACCATTTTTATATACAGAGACGCTGAAGAAGTACGTATTTATCATTTTGATTTGCATCTTGTTTTTATCAAATAAAAAATAAACATACATATAAACTTAAGCATTCATATTGTTTAATTAACACTTTTTAGTTAAAAAGCTTTCACCAATTTGTCAAGATTTTTTGTACGAATATATACAGATATACATATGTATAAATCACCAAGATTAGTTTTATTAGTTATAAAAATAAAAGAAAAAAAAAAGACAATTAAAAAAAAAATTAAATCGTGAAAGATTAATTAACAACAGCTAACATTTCACACCTTTCTTCCTTCTCGCTGCCTTCTAAATTTCACATAAAGGTGCCAAAAAAAAAAACATGGCGAAGAATATGAAATCAGCTGATCGAAGTATTTGTTAAGGTTTCTTTACTTTTTCTTTTTTTATGGCCATTATATTTACTTGTCGACTTGAATGATAGTCACGATTTTATATACATATTATATGAGAGCGACACCTGTCGTGGGTGGCCTCAAATTTGTGAACACCTACTTCATTAAAAATATTTCGTGGAATGTGCAGCGTCTGTTAATATAAATTTTATCTCATCTTAATCATCAAATATACAATCTGTTTCGTGTGTAATACATTAGAATTTTTATTTTATTTTATAAAACCTTACTATCCATATCTGATTTCAATAGAAAATAAAAGACATAAAAAAAAAATGCTAGTAACTTCTTTTTTAAACGATGAACATACTTTGGATTGATGATAAAGGTAATGATGCTTTATTATTTAATAAAATTATTTTACAAAAGCTGAATGAAATAAGTTTTGTTTTTCCAGCTGTTTAAATTAATTAAATTTATTGATTACATTAAAAAGTAAAATAAAATAAAAAATAGAAAGGAAAGAATTAGCTCAGTGGTAACGCCCTGGACTAGCAACGCGGAAGTCCGGGTTCGAGTCCAGCAATAGCTGCCCTTAGATTTTACTGCCTACTATCCGGTTATGGGGCAGTGTTTTTTTAACGAGAAAACAACACTGCCCGGAGGCCGGCAGTGCTTGAAATAAAAGTAAATTTTCCCTTGTCGATTATACACCTTTTTTGGAAAGTAGGAGTTTTTGTTTACATTTAAGTAATGCCTATTTTTTTCGGGCGGGCTTAACGTCCAACTACCAAATTAGGTGTCGTGGACGGGGGCGGAAGCACCTACTTTACTATTAACATTTTTTAAACCAATATAAAATTTAGTTATACGCTGGACTCGAACTGGGGTCCTCCCACTTACAAGTCCATGCTCATAACCAATACACCAACACCCGCCCCTACATTTAATTGGTTTTAAATGTACAACATACAGACGTATCACTAAAGATAGATTTATTATACAGCAAGTTTAAGATTTTTAAAACTCCGGTTGACGATTTATAACGAAAAATTCGTGAAAGATTCGCTAACGATTAAGGGGATATGAAGAATGAAAGTTTTGCGCTTTTTAGTTTTGTTTACTTACGGCTATAAGAGTTTCGAAATAAAGTTTTTACCGGAAATACATATGTTGAGGTCTTCTGATTTCGAAAAAATAAAAATGATTTCGCAAAAACCAAAACAAAAAAAACGGAAATTCGCAGAAAGATTAAACTTCATCCTTTTCGATACCGACAGGCGACCCAATAAGATTTTGGTAAAAATCGATAACTTGAAACATCACTTCATGTTTTTTCCTAATTTTCTCAAAGGGAATTTTCTTTGTCTAAAGTGGCATTAAACGATTTTGTATGGCCCCTTTCTGAGTATAATACTAAAGGTATTTAAATGTCTGCAACGATTCTTTCTTTTTTTTTTAATTTATTATAATTTCTGGTACGCTTTAGAGGAAACGCTTGCGTAACCACAACAAGTAAATAAGAAAACTAATATTAAAGGAGAAATCACCCAATGGTGACCTTCCACACTATTTCGCTGCGCACAGTTACAAGAGATAACGAGGCCTCTGCCGCCTCGTCGTCGAGGAGGGTTATCTGGAAGGGATGCTGAGGAAAGTTGATGAATTAATGGATTGTGATATGGGCAAGACGGGTGTGAAATTTGCGGTAACTTACTTGGACAAGGTCACTTATAAAAGGAATCTGGAGATCGGAATGGATTGTCAGGTTAGAAACGTAAAACGGAGCATTGGTTATATAACGGAGTATTTTGGATTGTAAGGTTTGGAGGCGGTAGATGTTGGAACGCTTGGTTGAGCCCGATAACTCGAGTCCGTAAGTCCGAATTGGTTTTAATAGTAGATTGTAGATAGGTACTTTGTTATTTAAAGTTAGTTTTGAGCGTTTGTTCAGTAGTCGCTTGAATAGGCTGTGACTTTTTTTTACTTCGTTTCCTTTTAGTCTTGTATGTGGGTTCCATGTCTGGCGTTTGTCTATATAGAGTGCTAGATATTTAATTGTATCAACGCGTGGTAATAAGATGTGGTTCATATGAACTGGGGGACAAATGGCACGTGTTAGAGTGAATGTTATATTTTTGCTTTTTGGAACCTTCATTCCCCATCTGCAAACTACTTCTCTAGGGATTGCAAATGGTGCCTAGGACAGGATCGGGATTTGGGGAAAGAATGGCTGTGTCATCTGCGTAGGTAAAGATATGAGTGTTCGGATGGGTTGGAATATCGGCAGTGTATATTGTGAAAAGAATGGGTGCAACGATCCAAGTTTTTACAAACCAAACTTCCGATATCCTGTTATATAAGGTATATTATTTCTTTTTTATATCCTTTGCGAGGAAGCCTTTTTCATATTTTGGAGAAGTCTCATAACTTTAAAGGGGGGCAGGAGGTTACAGTGATAGGTGCTAGGGGTTTTCACAGCAATTCACAGTAGTTGAACGCGAACGAAACCACATAGGCTGCGATGACCGAAAAGCAATTATTCATTCATACCAAAATAGGAGAATGGAAATATTGTTTCAATTCGAATAGTAATGTCAACTTCGCTTGATTTTCGTTTCCTCTGAGGTTGTCATTGCTGTGATAACTTTGTGACCCCCCCCCCCCCAAATTTTCGAAATTGAGTATTCACCGGAAATATATTTTGGCACAATGTGGGCGTGAAAATCTCAGGAAGTTGAAAAATTGTTATTCTCTCGATGTAATCACTTGCGTTATGAATAAGATTTTGATCCAATAATCACCTTAATTATGTGCTTACTAATTAGGAACCTTTCATTTTTATCTGAATCTTTTTGCCTGAAAAACTGATTTTTGATGATGCTGGGATAGCTAAAATGTTTAGTTTTTTTTTTTCTATAGTGGTAATCATCAAAAACTATGGTGAATTACTATAGGAGATAGTTTTATGAATATTTCACACCAGCTTCTTTTTATTATTATTATTTTAAAGGAATAAAAACAGTGAGTGATAGGAAAATTACTTTAATACAACCAGCAGGGTAAGATTTTTATTTTTATTTTTTTGAGAAGATTATGTCTGAAAAATGTGAAAATATTTACGCCATACTGTGAACCTAGAATTGAAGGTAATTGTATGTTTTGGTTGACAGTTTTAACAGTGCGCTGACCGACCACATTTCAGTTTGATTGTTGACTAGTACAAGTTACTACTCTTTGGTTTGAGTAGAACGATGCGTCATCTTACTATGTAATAAACACGACACTCTTACCAATTTGTCTCGCCGTCACTGCTAACTCACTTCACTTACTCACTACTTCATTTTATGCAATAACCTTCTTTTTTTTTTTTCCTTGTTAACTTAATATTTTTCTAAACATTGTAGTCACAACATAACATTGGAGTTACTTACAATACTTCCATAATCTATTCAGAACTTTTCAACAACTTAATAGAATTGAAAATGTGTTCATTTTAAACGTAAGTTTCTATTCAATTTGAATGTTTGAATAGCATGAATCCGCACTTCCGCACTTCTCGGCCTTTTATCAAGAACAACGGAAAAATAATAAAAATAAAAATAAAAATTGTTATGAACCACCCACACGACTTTCTCTTACATTGTATTAATACAATTTACTAGAAAAATATTATTTAAATTTGTTTAGTTTACTATCATTTAGATGGGCTTGCCATAAAAGAAGGTGGTGGGCGGTTATCATGTAAAACTTAACTAATATGGGAGTACCCTCTGGCAAACTAAAGCTTGCAGCTGCAGCTGTGAGATCCCCAGAAACCAGTTTTCCGGAAAAATCTTTCAAATAATAGCTGTAGAATTGTATCTGTGCAATAAGTATTCGAGAAAATCTTTATGTAGCCGTTTCGAGAAAATTAAAAAAAAAAAAAATAAGGAAATTATTTTGTAAAGTCGCGCTTCCGGTTGGCCGATTTTTCTTCAAGTTTGGAATTCTAACAATGCTACTAATATATATTAATATTATATAGGTCAGAGGAAATGTTTCATGTAGATAGAATACGATGTTTAAAGAAAATTGTTGGAGCCGTTTTTAGGTATTATTTACTTTCTTGAAATACAGGGTGTAAATTAAATGTAGGCCTCTACTTCAAGGAAGCATTTTACTCATAAAAATGAACCATATAAGCATATGTCCGCAAATCGGCTGTTTTCAAATTGTGTAGAAATTGAATTATAATTATTATAAATCGTATTTTTAACTTTATTACTATTTATTACTTTATCTTATTCCTAATTTTTTATTTTATCTTTAATCATAAATAATTGATTTTGAATTGATTGAATGAGCATTGGATTTGGTGCTACAACACAAGTGTCATCTACCAGTCAACTTTACACTTTTACTTGAAAACACTAGAGTTGTCTCTACAACACTATTATAAAGCCCCTTTTGACATACGGATGCCTTTTGGCATACGGAGGTTTGGGGTTCATCCAAGCATTCCAATACTTTTCAATCCCAAATCCTCGAAGAATTACCAACGCCCTGTTCTATGTTTCCAACGTAATCGTTCCAACCTCTGAATCCCTTTTGTTCATCAGCTAATAAAAACGCGTTACAAAAATTGTATGAGTTCACGTCTAACCATCCTGAACCCTAGTCGCAAACAAATCATCTCATGAGACTAAAACGCCGCTTGGCCCGCGACCACATAATTTCAAGTTAGCATTTTCTCGATAGGTAATAAAAAAAATGTAGTAGGCAGTATCTCCACTGAGAATCACCTCCCAGCAAGTATTTCACGCCCTATCTATGTCACTTTATCATCATATCCATTTATTTCTATACTATCTGTATAGTTGTGAATTTAAAAAAAAAAAAACTATTTTGTGAAATCTGTGTTTGTTTGAGACGCTGTCTTCTGAACTAGAATGTACTCACATTCAAGTAGCTCAATTAGAAGTTACGTGATGATAACCAATATGTATCTCCAACCCACCTAACTAGATTTATGTTAAGAGTAACTCAACAGAGTTGAGTAAAAATTTCAATTTAAAATAAAAATCTGTCAGTTATAATTATTGTATTATTAAGAAAGCCGTGTGATTGTATCACAACCAATTTTTTTTCTCCCTCCAATTTCTATTGATCATTCTTCCAATCAGCTGTTAGTACTTCATATAAAGGCAGCAAAAAAAAAATACTTCCAACTATCTAGCTAGCAAAGTAGCAAACCTAAAGTTTTATATAAATACACAAACCACTGGCTTGTTACATTTTTCATTCCATAATTCTTGTCCTGCCAACAACACCCAACAACATGTTTGTTTGTACGTATGTATGGAGAGCAAATCGTGACCGCCAATGTCCCTCTTACTCACTCTCTCTCTCTCCCACTTCATGACCACCAGCGTGTCGTGTGTTGCACCGTCTCTAGCTAGAGAAAGAGGGAAGCACTTGGCATGACACTTCCACAAAATCTCTACACTATCCTGCATATAGAAATGTGCAAGTACTTATATATGTATATAATGCGCACATAGTTTCGTGATCTGTTCAATATATATACATTCTAGTTATGGTCATTGTACTTAGCTTGGCTTAGTGTTTGGTCGCTATAGATACTTTATTACAACAATTAATAAAACATCAACTATAGTGTCTTATGTCTGTTCGTGTTATTGCATGATTCATGTTGTTTAATATTTGTATTCAAGAGAAAGGTTTTTGTACTTTTCATCTATAAAGTGTTTTTATTGTAATTAGGGCAAAAAAAGAAATAAATGCAATCGATCTTTTTGTAGCGGTTTTTTTTTTTTTTAATTTTAACACTGACAGTAAATGCTTTTTATTTTGTTAAGCATTGATAACAATTAATTTATTTTCAAGAAATCAAGCGGATTAAAAGAAAGAAAAAATCGGTGAGGAACATCTGGTGACGGAAATTTTTCTTACTACAGCTTTGAAATTTCTTCATTTTTGCAGTATAAACTCCAACAATTATAATTCCCACCAAACTATTGTTTCTCTTACTCCCTAGTAAGAGAAAGTATTGTGATCATGTCAAATTTTCGAAATCACTGGATGTTTTCACTGGAAATACATGTTTTGAGGACGTTTGAGGTCGAAACAAGAGGTTTTTAGCGAATATAAATATAGGTATGTACATAAATATGTGTTTTTTTTTTTTTTTAATAAAATACCTTAAAAACGAAAAGAGCCAGGAAGCTCAAACTCGCTACTTCACTTAGGCCCTTCTACCGCATAAGGTACAAAGATTTCGATCAAAACCCATCAACTGGAATCGTAACTTCCTGAATGTGTTTTATTTAAGTTCTTCGTGTAAATGGCCCTAATGATTTTCTTTAAACTTCGTAAACTATCTACACAATACCGATCACTTTTGGCATCAGAGATATTTTCCGTGATAGCCTGCTTCTTTTTGTGGTCATCGACTGGTTTCGGGCGTTCGCCTATAACCATGATGCTTTTTTTCAAACAGTGTGTTAATATAGACTTGATTTTATCAACTATATTTTTGGTCTGCGCAAATCTGTGTTATCACACTGACAAAATGCATCCTGATAATGGGCGAACATCCGAAACCGGTCGATGATCACCAAAAAGAAGCAGGCTATCACGGAAAATATCTCTGATGCTTTCCAGCTCTGCGTAACCAACCACAATTGATCACTTTTATTTGAAATATTTAAGCTATTTATTTTTCTGGGAAAATTTATTTTTTAGCGGGTTTTGAGGGAACAGTTGGTTTTCACCAAAGTACCTGGTATGGTTTTACCACCTATATAATATTAATAAACATTCGAAGCATTGATAAAATTCCTAATTTGAAGAATTTGACCGGAAATGCAACTTTACTGAGTAGGTTATTCAATTTTTTTTTGGAATTTTTTCGAAAATGGCTGTGACTTGGACATGATTTTCTTTAAACATAAAATGCTCACTGTACACACACACACATACACACACACACACTATTTTATTTGAAAGATTTTTCCGGAAATACTAATTTTACGGATGATCTGCCAATTAGGTTAAAATTTACAAACTTTAGTTGCTTCAGTGGCCGCTGCTAAACTAATTACACTCAGGACTACATTATAACCACTTACCACCTTTCTCATATCAACCCCATTTTTTTAAACACAATTTTAAAGAAAATTTTCTATTGTAATACTGTAGTAAGAGAAAGTTGTGTGTGTGTGAGTGCTTCACAACAGATTTTTCATTTTATTTTATAAATAATCCAAGGCGAAGTAAATCTTAGTAAAAATTACGAGTGTGAATTAATTTGTGCATTAAAGTTAGTTTAATTGCAGCCAGAGAAACCACTGCCAAATGACTACGAATTTCTAATTCACAAGTAAATTGATGAACTATTTTTCTCCTTTCTGTTACAGGAATTACTTCTCGCACATCCATCATCCGAACATACGACAATCATACTGGACGACATAGAATACGAAGATATGCGTCTATTATTAGATTTTATATATACTGGAGGCACTGCTGTACCAGAAGAAAGGCTGGAATCATTTTTAAAAGCGGCAGAAACGCTGAAAGTTACAGTATTACAGGATAAAGGTTTGCATACACATTGGAAACAGTGTGAAGAAAAACGCCCTATACCGTGTCTAGTTCCGATCCGACCACAGTTAGGCATCATAACACCAAGTCCCTGGGCTGGATCAGTCAGACCACCTGTTGGCCCGCCTAGAAGACCTGCACATTCACCTCTACAGGTGAGTCTTTTTTTCTTAATATTTCCATGACAACTTAAACTTAATTGTGTTGTATATTTCTTTTAGCTCTAGAAACATAGCAGAGCAATGAACATTCCTGAAACCTGTTTGTCAGATCTTCTATGGCTTATTATTTTACCTGTCACATACAAACAAGTCTAGACACTACCTAAGATTTTTTTAATGCATAATGGAAATATTTCAGTCCTTCTCTTCTTCTTTACTAACATCGTACTACTCATGAAACGCTTAATTATCTCCACATTTCAGCAAAGAATCATTTAAAATAAAAATGAAGGTTTTCAGAAGATAACATTTACGCGTTTGCACTGTGCATCTGCAAAGTGACTAAATCTATGCATCCTTGAACACTATAAAGAAGCAGATTACACTTAATAATCGATTATTCTGACTTATAATGAGCTCGTTACCGTAATGTGTTAAACAACATCCGGATGAAAACTCCTTTTTTTTCTACTTTCTTCATAAAACTGAACTAAACCCAAAAAGAGCACGTTTCTCTGATGGGCAGAGATGTAGATGGTGTGGCTAATGAACCCAAACCCAGTGCTTCCTACAAGTTTTATTGTTGTTTCCATAGGTGTCAATGTTTGTACATAGAGTTTAGCTGTCTCTGAAGTGTATCATGTGTAAAAGGTAAATGAGTTTTTGTGATTGGTGAGATAGAGTCTGTAAATGGATTTGCAAAACCCATAGTTTGGACACATCAAGTATCTCAGCAGGCCTTGTATAATTGTACAGTGCTCGATGTGCTAATGCAAATGCTGTTCGTATTCTAGCCTGTAGGATACCCGCAGGGAAGACAAGTTCCTTGAAGAAGTCTTTAGAGCCACTTCAAGTTAGCACGTTTCTACACTATTGACAAAGTTTCTGGCATTTCTCAGCCAGGTTTACAGTTTCCTAGTTTTACACAAGATGCCGGTACATTCCAAAATCTAGAGAGCTCAGACGACTTAGAGCTTAACAAGATCTTTACAAAATTTTTTCTTGGAAAAATTTAAATTGAAAAGAGTTCACGTTAATAATATTATTAAAGACTTAAGTGTCTAATTATGAATAAATTATAATAATCTTAAATGCCTATCGCAATAATAGGTTTTTTTATTTCTATTGTTTATTATATCTGACTAGAGATTGATGTGTCCACTACAAGCAATTTACTTTCAATTAATCGGTCACGATCTTAATAGAAAGACTCGTCACGTCTCACGTCAAGATATAGACCCGCAATAGTACTATACCCGACCTGATCGACAGGCACTCAGATAGATAACTAATATTATTAACTGATTCAAAACCAATTTGTGGTTTTTATTTATTTATTGGTTTTGTCATAATTGGATTCTTTTGTTTTGTTTTTTCCTCTTTTTGTTTTTTTCTTTTCTTCAAAAAAAGGTTTTGTTTAAATTGAAGATAATTTTCTTCCAGATATTGCGATTGTTTTCATCTTAAGTTTGAAACAAACGTTCATCCCCCCACGCCCCACTTTTCATCAACTACTGTTCTTTACAGTTTCCAAATAGTTGTTCTTGACGGTTAGAACTGTTTTCTCATTACATACAAACGTCAACTTTTCCGCTTAACTCAAGAGGATGAAGCGAGGAAACTGCTCGGATTTTAGGCGATGCTTTTGCCTTTCTGTCGCGTATTTTATTATGTCTTTTTTTTTAAGTATTTGCATGGAAAAAATTTGTTGAACTACATATTTAACAATATAATAATATCATCTATTACCCAAAGCTTTACTGTAGAATTGCGTCCACAGATTTCTTTTTTCACTGGTCTTCTAGTTCTTGTTTCGAGCGCCAAGTGAAGTTTTTCCTCTCGTCAATCAATGCATGTTACCAGCTTCAAGTGTTGAAACTTTAACGCAACACCATAAAGCCTCCATTCTAGCTGGTGATGAGAGAAATTCCATTTTCCCAACATTTGCTAAAACATTGTAACAGACGCAAACATGAGGATAACCTCCCACATCCACTCTGTCAGTATAGTTCTGTCAGAAACTTGAAAAAGTAGAAAGTTCTAATCATTTCTACGTATTCCTGAAAAACCAGATTCTGAAGTTGCATAAAGAGCCAATAACTTCTGTTTGTAATATGCTGTGAAAGACACAATCTCAGTTACTGTTCATAATTATAGATCCAATCATCGGTTTCCAATAATGCCAATATTATAATGACAAGGCATGATTATTAGGCATTTATGACATGCTTAATTAACAATAAAGAAAGGCACTAATAGGCTAGAGTGAGGACTTTTATTGAACAATACGACTATGTCGTTATTAAGTTGATTGTAGAGGCTAACTCACTGTATACTTAATTATCCAATTTAACAAGTTATTTATGAATACTGAAATACTATTATAGGAAGTGAATAGGGATTTAATTAAAGAGAAAGAACGACAGAGCGACAACAACAACAGCGATAAATTACCACTACTGTAAATGTTTGATGCAGACTTGATATAAAATACTAAAATGCTACCGTTTATATAGTGATACCTACTTAATAGACAAAAAAATATTCGGACGAATTCTGCAAAAACGATTCGATGAAAAATATTTGAGGTGTTACAAAAATGATAAAAATTCTCTTTGATTTAATAAAATAAAAATAAAAAACTAATGTTGTCAGGTTATAGCTTAATAATATCTAAAAATAATTTATTAATGTATTTCAGCTTGGTTACTTCGTTTTTATTATAATAAAGCCCACAAAAAATATGTTTTGAGTTTGAAGTATCTTTTTCCATGCGAACAAAGTAGAGAATGAGAATATTTCGGGAAAAATCTTAAAAGAATTTAAAATTCTTTTCAAAATAAGACTAATTAATTAATTAATTAATGTTGATGAACATCAGAAATTAATAATTAAATTATTATAAAAGAAGAGTATTTCTTAACAGTGTCAGACAGTTTGATTTATTTATCTACGGTTTACATAAAATTATAAAAACAGTTTTAAGATTTTAATTTATAATATAGTGAAATTATTAATTATATAATTAGTATAACATGATTTATATAAATAAATATCAGAAATAAACTGTTAAAAATAAGTGGTTTTGGTTTCTGATTCTGTTTTTGTTTTACTTTTCTTGTTGATTAGACGAAGCGCGGGATCTTACGCGGGTAAATCTTATGTATAGGCCTTGAGCCGGCCCTGGAGGGGAGATACAACAATACCATTATTACTAATAGGGACACAGGCAATGTCTCTCGCGAATAGCTGATCACAAGCCACTAGCATTTGAATCTTCGGGAAAGATTACCTAGTATTATGCGGGATGAAAGAAGAGGTTTACTGTGAGATATTAAAGATTTATTAAATTTCTCGTATCTTGTCTTTGCTACTTACCTTACATATGTGATATTGTTGAATATGTAGATTGGTCCGCAATGCTGGATAACATCTGGTATTTTATCCGTGTTAGCATGCATATTTCTCTTATACCTGACCGGTTTCGGATTTTCATCCATCGTTAGAGTAAATTTATCAAGTTTGTTAGAGAGTTCACTTCAACTTAATATTTCTTCAACTACACTTGTTGACTGTATCAGAAACATTACGTTAAAGTAAACTGTCTAGAGAACTTGATCAATTTTCTCTGGCGACGGACGAAAATCTGAAACCGGTTAGAAATAAGAAAAATATGCATTATGAGGAATATGTGATATTTCAAGATACGTATGGTGATTGTGATTTGAAACATAGAAGGGATCGTTGTATATGGGTTCTTAAAGTATTTGGACTGGAATGAGTGGATGCGCTGGAAACTGGAACGCGCCGAGCTGTATTCCTTACTTCTATAGTGGATTTAATGATTACAATATACGTATATGTAGGGGTGGCGAATAGATAAAGAGAGCACGAGGGGGGGGGGGGTGCTACTCACCTGCGGCTGCTACTGGATCGGTGGTAGGGCTATACCAGGACACAAAAAAAAAGAAACCTCTGCTCATGGGTGTAGCATAATTTATTAAAGACCAGGTTTTCCCTGTTTGCAATCCCCTCCCTTACAATAGTTTACTCCCCATGACAGCTTAACAAAAGAGGATACATGTATTAAATTTCATAATAGGCTTGTACTATCTTACGCCTAGTAGACGACTATTATGGTGCACCAATTAGTTAAAATATTGAATTATAGAAAATACGAAAATCTTAATACTAGTAAACCTGCTAGGATATCGACTCTACTCAGCTAATTAACTATTAATAGAGAAAGAAAAATACAATATAAAAATACCAAAATCTTAGTACTAGTAATCCTGCTATGATATCTACTCTACTCAGCTAATTAACTATTAATAAAGAAGGAAAAATACAATATAAAAATACCAAAAATCTTAATACTAGTAACCATGCTATTATATCTGCTCTACTTTACAAAACTAATAGACTATCCATAAAGAAAGAAGGAAACCAAAAAAAATAATACAATATAAAAATATAGGATATATATATATTATGTATATACACTGCGCCGGGACCGGAACTATAATAAGTGTTAGTATTTGCATGTACATATATCTGTCTCACTCACCTACTATGCTTATAATTACTACTACACTGTACCACATCGCTATTAGAACTCAACTCTATCAACTCTATTCACTCTCAATAGCAACTGACTGCTCACTGTTCACTTCTGCATTGTCTCTAGTTGTACTTTTATTTTTCTTTTCTTGCAACCTCAGCATTCCCACGCTCGCTGCTCGGCGCGTCTGCTGTTCTATTTAATAATGACATCAAATGAATTATACAATCATAATTTTAGTTTTCCGGCCCCTTACACTGCCCCCCGTTTTTCAAAAGTGTGGCCTAACCTTCGGCAACACTTTTATCCCCTGTGTCAGCCTCGGGGTAGGCGGCCGTGCTGGGAACATAGATCATCAGGGGCTTTGCGGCGGTCGGTGGGATTTCCTCTGCCTGCCTCGTAGGAGGGCCAGCTCTTTGCTGCCTTCTTCTAATGGCAATGTAACCTCCCGCGATCGTGGCGAATGCAACGGCTAGTAAGCTGCTTCCAGAGAGACTCCAGCCCCATGTCCGGTGTAGTTCTTCCTGCTTCATATTCTCTGCCATTCGGATTAGTTCTTTAACAGCAACCTCCCCGGCATCATAATCCCCTTCTTGCACGCGACCTTCTTCTTCCAACCGTTGCCAAAGTGCGCTGCAGTTGGCGGACGGCAGCTGTTGCTCCTCTTCCTTGGTAACTAGGGGGATCGGAGGTAGATAGTCTCTTCTAGGTGTTTGTTTCTGCCAGTTAGTACGGCCTCTGGTTCGTGGAAGGATCCGGTAATCTGCCGTCCTGTAGGAGCAAGCTCCCTCGGCGCGGAGCTCTCCGGCACCGCTTATGGTTTGGTAGTGTACGTCTGTGATCCCAGCTGGTCCGCTTCGGCACTGAACCGCTAGCTGTACGGGGGCTGGTAGGCTATAGATCCATGTAGTACGCTCCTGGTCGAATATCCAAATGGGTCTCGCTAAGCGGGTGAAGGCGGTGCGGTAGCATAGCGCAGCCGCTTCCTGTAAGTCCCCAAAGAATATCGCACTAGTGCAAGTGGCCCGCTGTCGGTGGTACATCAAAAAATTCGCAGGGCACACTCGGGGTCGGCTTCCCATACACAGTTGGTAGTCACTGGACTTTAGCAGGGCATAATGCTCTTGTTCCTGATTCACTGCTAAGTAGTCGGCTTCTCTCCAGGTCCTGAGGGTGATTCCTGACTTAGGCTCCGTAATAGGCACTTCCTCTATCTTGTATAGTTCGTACAGGCGTCCGACACCTTGGAGTGGGATATCTATCAACACCGTGATAAGTTCTCCTCTTGAGATAGCGCGTACTTGTGACAGCTTGTAGTAAGGGTATACACTATTTACGCCAGTACCCGTTATTAGTTCCATCCCTAACGGTAACATTTCTTTTACTTTAGTTAAAATAGCACTGAATTCGCGGGGGGAAAGGATTGCAAAGCTGAATCTACCCGCTGCGAGCGCCTCTATACCCTCCTGCAGCTGAAGGAGTTCCAGTAGCGTACGCATGGTAATCATTTCTAGGTTCCGCAGCACAGACGAATACTTTATATACCCGGTCAGCATCAGGCTAACATTACGGAGTGCGGCATCTAACTGCCGCCACCGTTGGTCGTTGAGGATTACCTCTTCCTTCAAGGTTTGGGCCAGTTCCAGGGATCGTTTTTGATTCGCTTCTACCCTTCGCCCTAGCTTCCGGGTCAGGGTCAAATGGGCTTCTTGTAGATGGAGTAGGTCCCCGGTTTGGTGCTCTAGTTGGCCTAATTGGGCATCCACCCGTTCTAGATCTTCGTCGTCGGCTATTCCGAACAGAAACTTCAGCGCGCGCCCTCCTAAATTGAGCAGTCCCCGCTTACTCCGGGTATGGGGGAGCATCCCCAGGAGAGCTTGGCTTGCCTCCAAGGCCTCTCCTTCGGTCTCTAGCAGGTATCCTAATTCTCCTTTTGGGAGTACATCCCGAAAGCCGCCTCTGTCTAAGACTCCTTGTAATTCCAACGTCCTCGCGCTTAGTTCAGCTGCCCGATGGTGTACAGCTGTCAAGTTGATTTCTACTGCTATCTGCCATTGATCGCCGGTCAGCACTGTTTTTCCGACCCCCAGAAAGGCTAGGCCTCCGGCCCCATTCAAGTGCGCGCTGCGACCCATGCCTGTAACAGAATTTTTGTTGCGGTTAAGTTTAGTCTTCCCGCACGCGCGTGCGGAGTCTGTATGGTGACCTTGGGCGGGGTACCCGTGGGGTTATGCTTGGTTTCCAATCTGGGTCACGTTCGTACGCCCCTCCACCCTCCCGCTCTTCCGGGGAATCGGGCCACAATGTTGAAAAGCCTTCAGCCCAGTCGCCGTCCTCTTCCTCCCCTATGCCCTCTCCCTCCGACCTCTCTTCCCTGGGGGCTTCCACGTTTCCCTCCTCGCCACTTTCTTCGTCCGTTAGTTCCTGGTCGACGGGCTCAGGGCTGGGGCAACGTGGGGGCATCAGTATTTCTGCTTGTTCGTATCCTTCTGTGCTTCCCGAGGGGTAGCCACTGCCCTGCGGGGGCGGTGGGTCACCTTGGTCTAGATCTGCTAATTCTAGAGGTTCGACTGGGATGCCCTTCCTCGCCGGTTTGAGCCGATTTATATGTATGGTGGTCACGCGTCCCCCGGCTACCTGAATCTCGTAGGTTACGTCTGTGACTTTCCGGGCTACTCGGTAGGGCCCCTCCCAGGGCTTATGGAACTTTTTCGCGACTCCTGGGCCCGGAATCGGGTTATGTAAGAATACGTATTCTCCCGCCGTAAGTGTGCGTTTACCCCGGAACCGGTTGGCATATTGGGCTTGTTCTTCCGCTGCCTTCTGGCTTCGTGCTTTGACTTCTCTGTAGACGTCCCGGAGGCGTACCGTTAGCTCCTCTAACGTGTGGCCTTGTTCAGTTTCCTCCCTTCCCGGAATCGCCCACTCGGTAGGGGTTGCTATTTCCCTTCCATAGATCACTCGGTTGGGGGAGTACCCCGTCGCCGCATGGGGTATCGACCGATATGCCATGAGCACCAGAGGTACCCACGTGTCCCAATCCCGCCCATCTTTCCTTACGTAGTGCGATAGGGCATCCACCAGGGTGCGGTGGAGCCGCTCCACCATCCCGTTACTTTGAGGGTGGTACGGGGTTGTCTGTACCTTTTTGATTCCTAAGCATCGACATAATTCCTTCATTAGCTCTGATACAAAATTCCGGCCTTGGTCCGTCAGCAACCTTTGCGGTACTCCATGTCGGGTGATAATATGCTTCACCAGGCTCTTGGCGATGGTCGGGGCACTCTGTTCTGGTAGGGGTATCGCCTCCGCGTATCTACTAAAGTGGTCGATGCAGGTTAAGAGATATCTGTTCCCGCGGGCCGTAGTTGGTAGGGGTCCGACAATATCCATCGATATCATCTCAAATGGTTCTGAAGCTACATACGACTTTTCGAGGGGAGCTTTTAAACCACCAGGGCTTTTACGGCGAGCGCAAGAATCACATCCTGTCACGTACTCCTTGAGGTCTTTCACCAGGCTTGGCCAAAAGTATTTGGGTTTCACCAGTTGGAGGGTTCGCCGCCAACCGGGGTGTCCTGCCCACGGTTGGTCGTGACATTCACGTAGTACCCTATTCCTCCACCCGCTGGGGATCATAGTCCTCTGTCCTTCCGCCCCTTCTCTTAGGTGCCATATCCCGTCAGTGTCTTCGACCACCTGCTCAGGCCGCTTTTCCCGGATCGTCTGGCACCACCTCTCCCCGCGCTGGTCGCGGGCCAGGCGCTCTCGTTCCCTCCGATTATCCCACACAGCGCCGACCATCCCCACCGCTCTACTGAGGGCGTCTGCGTTAGTGTGTTTCCTCCCCGCCTTGTAGATTACTTCGTAATCGTACTCGGCTAATCGCATCCGCCAGCGAGCCAACCTTGACGACGGGTCCTTCACTGTCAAGGTCCAGCGGAGTGGGGCATGATCCGTGATTACGGTGAATCTTCTACCGTACAGGTACCAGCGAAATTGGCCAATTCCCCATACCATGGCCAATAACTCTTTCTCCGTAGTGCTGTAATTCCTCTCCGCCTGGCTGAGTTGGCGGGAGGCATAAGCCACCGGGTGTTCCTCTCCGTTCAGTTTCTGAGACAGTACCGCCCCCAGGGCGACTCCCGAGGCGTCGGTAGCCAGGATGAAGGGCTTGGCAAAATCGGGATAGCGCAGCACCGGGTGGGTGATAAGTGCTGTCCGTAGCTGTTCAAAGGCTTCTACCCGCCTTGGCGTCCACTCGAAGGCTGTGTTCTGCTTAACCAATTCTGTGAGTGGTTTAGCGGTCTCGGCGTAACCCCTGACGAAACGGCGGTAGTACCCGGTTAGGCCCAGAAAGGCGCGGATCCCTTTCACAGTCGACGGTCTAGGGTAATTCACTATCGCGGCTACCTTCTGGGGGTCCGGTCTTACCCCGGACCTTGTTACTAGATGCCCTAAATGCACCAGTTCCTCTCTCATAAACTGGCACTTAGCTAAATTAGCTCTGAGACCTGCCTCTCTCAACCGTTGCAGCACGTGCTTCAACCGCTGGTGGTGTTCCTCCTCCGTTGCCGCGAAGATCACTACATCATCGAGGTATACGTAACATTCTGTTCCCTTTAAATCTCCTAGCACTGCATCCATAAACCTCTGAAAGGTTGCAGGGGCCCCGGATAAGCCGAAAGCCATTCTGACATACTCATAGTGGCCCTCTGGAGTATTGAATCCCGTCTTCTCCCGGTCTTCGGGGCGGATTTCGATCTGATGGTACCCACTTGCAAGATCTATCGTTGTGAACCACTTGCTTTTCCCTAAGCAGTCTAGGATTTCATTAATGTTGGGCAGTGGGTAGGTGTCGGCTTTTGTAACCGCGTTCAAGGCCCGGAAGTCCGTACAAAATCGGTATTTAACTTCCTCCTCCCCCGGCTGTTCTTTCTTTTTAACTAGAACCACTGGTGCGGCCCAGGGCGAGGTGGATGGCACTATTACTCCCTTCTGTAAGAGTTCTTTAATCTGAGTTTTCATCTCCGATTGTAAATGGTACGGCACCCGATACGCCGCTCTCGCGATAGGGATAGCCTCACCCGTTACTATTCGGTGTTGAACTAGACTGGTGCAGGGCAACCTCCCTTCAGTCTGGGCATCCATTACGTCCCTATATTCCAGTAGTAAGCGCAGAAGGCATTGTCTTGGCTCCTCCGCTAGAGGACTTAGTTTCTCCCGCACTTCCTCTTCAAATTTCCCCCCCGATCCTCCGATTATCCCAATTGGTATGCCTTCGGCGTTCGTGGGCCCCTCGTTCCCATTGGGGCCTTCTAAGGTAGGATTGGTCAATTCCACCGGGTTATGCACTTCCGCGTCCGTACTTGTTCCTGGGAGCGCCACCGTCCGGACATGCTCCGGTGGTTGGCGTTCAGGTTGGGGGATTTGCCGTCTTTGCCTCCGTCTTCGTCGTTCCCTCCTACGTTTCTTAGGCGCTACCCATAACACCCTCGTTTCCCCTCCCACGGCTCCACGTGCGAAATCAATGACCACCCCTAGTCTTCGCAGTAAGTCCAACCCCAATATGCCGTCCAACTCCATTTCTAATTCGGCTATGAACACGACGTGGTCTATGTCCTTCCCCTTCCATGTGCAAGTCACCCTCTGCTGGCCCTGAATATTTAACATGTTTCCAGTCCCTCCCTTAGCCGCGATTCCGCTGGCTTCTATTGGCACATCACTTACCGGGTGTCTTAGTATGGTGATCCCGGAGCCCGTGTCCACTAGTAACCGTCGCGGATCATTATTCATCCCCACCATGACCTCTAAGCCTCCCCCTCCCGACGATACTATACTTGTGATTATAAAACTGCCCCGTGAGTTTATCGATCTGACGCCGGGGCCTTTGTCAGATCGGCCCCATTTGGGGATCCGGGTTCGGTTCTGGCTATCCTCCCGCCCGTATCTCTCCCGCACCACCGGGCCAAATGGCCTTGCTGCCCACAGGCATAACAAGGGCCAGGGGCACGCCCCCTAGGTCCGCTCCACCCTGTATTGGTACGGGTAGTGGGTGTGCGGCACTCCCGCGCAAAATGCCCCGGTCGTCCACATCGGAAGCAACCTAGGCGTCCTCCCGGTCTATCTCCAGCACCTCGGTCTACTTGTTCAGCGACTCCTAAGACGTGGTCTGTGCGATTCATTGTTTCCTGGTTGGTTCTCTGTTCCACCAGCATGGCCCGTTGCACTGCTTGACGCAAGTCTGTTGGTGGCAAGTAGGCTAATAGTTTACCTGCCTCCCCCCGTATCCCCGCGACAAAAGCTGCCAAAACACGCCTCTCCACTTCCTTTCGTGCCCACTCCTGCTGCTCCTGCCCCTCGGCCTTGACCATCGTTTTTGCCCCTAAGGTAGTGAGGCGGTCTGCAAAGGCTTGGGCCGACTCCCCTTTCCCTTGCCGGGCCCCCGCCAGTTCCCGAATATAGAAATCCGGTGTTTGGGTATCGCAGAATCGTTCGGTGAAGGCCTCCTTGAGTGCCTGAAAGGTTGCCCCTGGTGCTACTAGTTCCGGGTGGGCCGATAGGAATGCTGCTGCTGTCCCGGTTAATTTGGCCTCACACACCACGATCTTGTCTTCTTCGTCCCACCTCCCTGTAGCCGCTACTCGTTCCAGTTGGGTGAAAAACCCTTCGACCGATATAGAGCCTGCTTCCCCGCTCCAGGTCCGTATTAAGTTTTGTATAGTTAAGTCCCTACGTGGTTGGGGTTCCCGGGTTCTCGCAAAAGTCTCGTTGGCTGTTTGCAGAGCCCTGAGTTGGGCCTCTAGCTCCGCTACCCTCGCGTCTGCCATGACTCATAGAATTTAGGGTCCCTGTTCGGGCGCCAAATGTAGGGGTGGCGAATAGATAAAGAGAGCACGAGGGGGGGGGGGTGCTACTCACCTGCGGCTGCTACTGGATCGGTGGTAGGGCTATACCAGGACACAAAAAAAAAGAAACCTCTGCTCATGGGTGTAGCATAATTTATTAAAGACCAGGTTTTCCCTGTTTGCAATCCCCTCCCTTACAATAGTTTACTCCCCATGACAGCTTAACAAAAGAGGATACATGTATTAAATTTCATAATAGGCTTGTACTATCTTACGCCTAGTAGACGACTATTATGGTGCACCAATTAGTTAAAATATTGAATTATAGAAAATACGAAAATCTTAATACTAGTAAACCTGCTAGGATATCGACTCTACTCAGCTAATTAACTATTAATAGAGAAAGAAAAATACAATATAAAAATACCAAAATCTTAGTACTAGTAATCCTGCTATGATATCTACTCTACTCAGCTAATTAACTATTAATAAAGAAGGAAAAATACAATATAAAAATACCAAAAATCTTAATACTAGTAACCATGCTATTATATCTGCTCTACTTTACAAAACTAATAAACTATCCATAAAGAAAGAAAGAAACCAAAAAAAATAATACAATATAAAAATATAGGATATATATATATTATGTATATACACTGCGCCGGGACCGGAACTATAATAAGTGTTAGTATTTGCATGTACATATATCTGTCTCACTCACCTACTATGCTTATAATTACTACTACACTGTACCCCATCGCTACTAGAACTCAACTCTATTCACTCTCAATAGCAACTGACTGCTCACTGTTCACTTCTGCATTGTCTCTAGTTGTACTTTTATTTTTCTTTTCTTGCAACCTCAGCATTCCCACGCTCGCTGCTCGGCGCGTCTGCTGTTCTATTTAATAATGACATCAAATGAATTATACAATCATAATTTTAGTTTTCCGGCCCCTTACAATAT
>JAAEAF010009692.1:0-13570 GCA_011037195.1 Triatoma infestans
CTCCCCTATCTGGTAACGGGGCCCAGACTATTAAATCTTATTTGATTGACGGCATCACAGTCTTGACGGCAGATGTATTGGAGTTTCCTCCATCTCCCCACAGAATCTGCATGTGCCATCATCCTTCTTTGGCCAAGCTTCCCCTTCATGTGTCCCCTTATCTGCAATGCCCCGTAAGGGACCATAAGAAATACGACCCTGTTTCTTACTCTACTGATACGAGGTTTTAGACCTTCCTGTTTATAACCATCCAGACGACCTTGGCCTGCCTCAGGTCGCCGGGATGCGTTTTCCAGAGAATAGCTTGGATTTCACCACCCCTCCTTTGAACTCCACCAAAAGGCTCTGGTTCCAATGAGATAGAGACATCGCCTTCTTTTGGCAGGGTGTCGCGTTGCCTCATTGCCTGTCCGGCCTGACATGTCCCGCACCCATATAGGGTAACTTTATTTCTTCTGCCTAGGTCATTGAGCTTGCCTAGACATTCCCATACCATTTTAGAACTGATAACATATGGCCGCCTGATTATCGGATAGGATAACTATCTCCTGATTCCGATAACCTCTGTCAAGGTTCAACTGAGCGCAGCATCCAATAGCGTGAATTGCTGCCTGTGGAAGATGCTAGGAAACCTACCCATGGGTTTCGAGTGCTTGGTTCTATCCCCAAACACTCCTGTTCCGGTTCCTTCGAGGTCTTAGACCCATCTTTATACCATTTAGTGGCATACTTGCTAATACTAGCCAGGGCTGATCCTTCCTCCACACCCTTTTCGTACTATCTATGGGTTAGGCTGGGAACTTTTCACCTGTCCTAGTACTACCTACTCATTACTACTTATCATATTTATTTGAAAACATTTCCCAAACAATTGTTTTTTTTTTTGTTTTGCCGGAATTTTGAGGTAGGAGTAGCGTTAAACTTTCCATTGAAGTATTACTTCAGTACAATATCAAGTTTTTGCTACTATATTAATTATTAGCATTGATAGAATGCGTAATTTGAAGAAAATTGATTAATGGAAAATGCACTTTACAGAATAGCTTTTTTAGGTTTTATTTCTTTTGTAATGTTCTTGTAAACAACTTCTTCAATCTTGGTATGCTTATTGGTATAGAAAGAATTTATCCAATAGCTAAGTGGGTTATCATGCTGTACTGGACTCCCACGCGGAAGATGCGGGTTTGAATCCAGCTGTGCTATGATTTTTTTCATCCTAAGAGCGTCTGCAGCTCACTGTGCCCGGTGATGGACAGTGTTGTGTCTGTAACGAGAGAACACTGTCCGGGAGGCCTGTACAGTGCACCTGATAAGGCTCCGGCCGCCAATAACCATAGATGTTGACGCGCTTTAAATTAAAAAAAATAAAAAATTCGAATGCTATTAACACTGTCTATTAGACTACAGTGTGACTAATTCAAAATGTCTACCTGAGCATTTAATTCCATCCTTCTGAGTAAAAACTTTCAAATTTAAAGTTAATTCTAAGTTTAAGTCTAATTAAAGTTAATTCTAAGTTTAAGTCTAATTAAAGTTAATTCTAAGTTTAAGTCTAATTAAAGTTAATTCTATGTTTAAGTCTAATTAAACTTAATTCTAAGTTTAAGTCTAATTAAAAATTAATTCTAAGTTTAAGTCAAATTAAACTTAATTCTAAGTTTAAGTCAAATTAAACTTAATTCTAAGTTTAAGTCTAATTAAACTTAATTCTAAGTTTAAGTCTAATTAAAGTTACTTCTAAGTTTAAGTCTAATTAAAAATTAACTTTGTTAATTTTTTTTATTTTATTAAGAATACAATTTGTCGTCCCGACAAAATAGATATTATGAACGGACAAGGTCCAGATGAAAAGTCTTCTTTCTATTATAAATTCTAAGCATTTGGAGGAGTGTTAGTGGCACGCCAAATCTTCAACACGGTTTTTTGTTGTATAAAGATTTACATCACACTGTCCTCTTTAATCCAACTTCGTTTTGGTTGTTAATTAAACTAAGGTGTGTGATATTCTATTTAAATTACTTGTCCTTTCCTAGAAAGAGATATGAAACTTTGTCCTCTATGTAATTCTCAATCTCCAAGGAAGACGTCTTTCATTTCATTTGCAGAATGTAATATTTTTCTAGAAACTTAAGACTATTTTATATTGGCTGTAAGATGTTATCCTAAACTCAATTAATATCTCTCCTAAAATTCATCTACTTAACCAATCACTTCTTATTTATGCACGACACGTCTGGCAGTATCGTCCGTCATCAACTTGTACAATATTTCAATTTCTAATTTTTCTAATTTTAATTATTTTATTTATTTATTAATTACTGTTCACTGGTCACAATAATTATTGAACACGAATCAATCTCCGGTAGACGGATAACTTATCCACGCTGTAAATATATATATTTTTTTTCCTTTCTTTTGTGTATATGATAAATTTGATCTATCTTCTTTTAATATAAATAAAATAGCTTATTATGATAATTATGAACGATAAATTTGGAATGAGGCATATATGATCAAGAAAGAAAGAAAATCACCGATAAATATTCATAAAATGACAAATGTACAAACGAAGCGGATAAACATGTAATTTTTCACGCCAAAATATAAAATATATCGGACAATAAGTTAAATTAACGACTAAATGTGTTACCTATATTAAAATAGGTTATTTATTGTGTTTTAATTTTCTGGACCTTTTATTTTTTATTTTTTGTTATCATAACACTTACAATAAGTTATATTGTATTGTCTGTGGGGAGGCACCAAGCCCTACGGTATCCAAAGAAGGCTACATATAGCTACCGCAAAGTTCGGAGCCTTCCTAGTGCACTGCCGGCCTCCGGACAGTGTTCTCTAGTAAAGACAACACTATTCATCACCGGACAGTGAGCTGTAAGAGGTTTCTACAAAGAAAAAAAATCTATGGGCAGCACTGCTAGACTCGAACCCATGACCTCCGCGTTGCTAGTCCAGCGCGCTATCTCTGAGCTAATCCCTTTCCTTCACAATAAGTTAGTTAGCTAATAAGTATGACTTGGCAAAACACGAGATATCAGATCAAAATACAAAATACATTGTCTGAGGACTACATAGTAAATGTAGTTATTGTAGGCACCATTTACAACAGATTAACACAACACTTAGCCTGTGCGGACGATGTGTTGATTATAGCGCGGACTAAAGCGGCCCTGGAGGGATCTTTTCAGGAACTGGAAGAGGCTTGTAAGAAACGTCCGTTTCTGGAAATTAACGAAGTAAAGACCAAACACATGCGAACTTCGAGAGCCCAGTCGCACGGGGAAGGACAAATCCAGTTTGAGAGGGTCACAGATTCCCAATGTGCTCGTAACTAACAATAACGATATTACCGCAGAAATCAAGGCGAGAGTATCGGCAGGGAAATAGATGCCTGTTAACGGTTCAGAAGGTTCTGCGTTTCAAGGATTTATCCCACAAGGATCGTCTATAAAAAAACTATTATCAGACCCATCGTCACTTATGCTAGCGAAACGTGGGTGCTCAGTAAAAAGAACGTAAGGATCCTTGGGGGTCTGGGTGAGAAAATTATTTAGAAGGATCAGAGACATTTTCCGTGATAGCCTGCTTCATTTTGTGATCATCGACCGGTTTCGGGCGTTCACACCTTCAGGATGCGTTTGTTCAGACAGTGTGATAACAACAAACAAACGCATCCTAAAGATGGGCGAACGCCCGAAACCGGTCGATGACCACAAAATGAAGCAGTCTATCACGGAAAATGTCTCGGATGCTTTCCCAGCTCTGCGAAACCAACCACCACAACAACTATTTAGAAGGAAATTTGGCCGGAAGTGCGTGAATGGCGACTGGAAAATAAAAAAATGTAGAACTAAGGGACTTGCTTGAAGAGCCGGATATAGTCGCCCAAATAAAGAAAGGGAGCTTGAGATGGTTTGGGACATCTGGAAAGGATGCTTGTGGGGAGGTTACCTCGAAAATTATTAATTTGGGAAACCAGGAGGCGCAAGAACTCGAGGGCACCCTCGACTTAAATGGTTGGATGACGTGGAGGAAGTCCTACGTCGGGTCGGAGTGAGAGGATGGTGCCTCAAAGCCGCAGACCAAAACGAATGGGGAAAACTTATTGAGGAGGTTCTCCAGGTCTTACTTTAAGGCCTGTTACACCGTATAGTAAGTAAGTAATTCTTACAATAGTACAAATATTGTGCAGTGATGGCCAATTTATTTGATAGATAGTTCAAAAAGGGAATATTTACTTTACACTCACTAAGAATAGTGAGAAAAAGCATTGTTGTCTTGCAAGATTTTTTAAAATGAATTTTGGAAAAAAAAAAATAGTTTTTGAAAATGGTCTGAATATGTGTCTTCAAACTTGATATTCCATTTAGTTACTATTACCGCATTAGACATGGAAGATTTTGGGGATTGCCAATTTATTGAATGTTTTTCTTTTTCTTCAATTTTTAGTTATTTTCTCAAAAAAATGGTTTCAACATATCTTTACTTTCTCTTACTCCTGGTAAGAGGAAGTATTGTAATCGTGTCAAATTTTCGATATCGAGTTTTCACCGGAAATATCCGTTTTGAGGTCCCCTGAGTCCAAAACATTGGTTTTTAGCAAATGGTCTGTGTGTGTGTGTGTGTGTGTACGTATGCGAACAGCATAGCTCAAAAACGAAAAATCCGTAGAAAGTTGAAACTTGATATTCCGTTTAGTTATCACCATGGGATTCAACAGTGGATCATCGGTCAAAATTCATCAACCGGAATACCATTTTACACATTTTTTTTTTACATTTTACGATTTTCTCAAAAATGGCTCCGACGATTTTCTTCAAACTATATCAACTACACATACAAAGAGCTACAACTTTTATTTGAAACATTTCTCTGGGAAAATTCATTTAAGGGCCTTCTGGGGGAGGGTGGGGTTAGGTTTTCATCTAAAGTGCTATTTCAGTTTATTAGACAATTCTGTCATCTAAATAATGTTAATTAGAATTAAATATGTTGTTGAAATTCCGAGTTTCAAAAAAATCAGATAACCGGAAGTGCGTTTACTTTAACACTTTTCTAAATGATTTTTTTTCACTTTTTCACGATTTTTTCAAAAATGGCTCCAGACGATTTTCTTGGAACTTCTATTATAAACTAAACATACAAAGATCTACAACTTTTGTTTAAAACATTTCTCTGGGAAAATTCATTTAAGGGCACTTTTAGGGGAGGTATGGGGTTATGTTTTCTCTAAAGTGCTATCATAGTTGGATTATATAATTCTATCATCCAAAGAAAATTGATTAGATATAAATAGAGGGCCAAAATTCCGAATTTCAAGGAAATTAGTAAACCGGAAGTTGTCTTTTACTGGACAGTTTTTTTTTTGCAGTTTTCAACGAATTTGATTAAATTTTGGTACACAAACTTTTAACATTTGTCAATTAAAATTTTATGAACTGGAGTAAGAAAACGTTGTGTGAGTGTTTCATACCAGATTTTATTATTTTCTCTTACTCCTAGTAAGGGAGGAAGTATTGTAATCGTGTTAAATTTGGTTATATCGAGTTTTCATCGGAAATATCCATTTTGAGGTCCCTTGAGTCCAAAAAAGTGGGTTTTAGCAAATGGTGTGTGTGTGTGTGTGTGTTGTATGTATATGTATGTGAACAGCATAGCTCCAAAAACAAAAAATCGTAGAAAGTTTAAACTTGATATTCCGTTTAGTTATCACCATGGGATCTGACGGTGGGTCATCTGTCAAAATTCCTCAACCGGAAGTACCACTTTACTAGTTTTTTTACATTTTTGCGATTTTCTCCAAAATGGCTCCAACGATTTTCTTCAAACTTGGTATATCACTACACATACAAGAGCTACCAATTTTATTTGAAACTTTCTCCGGGGAAAATTCATTTAGGGCATTTCTGGGGGAGGAATGGGGTTAGGTTTTTTCATTTAAAAGTGCTATTTCAGTTTATTAGACAATTGTATCATCTAAATCATGTTAATTAAAATTGAATATGTTGTTGAAATTCCGAGTTTGAAAAAAATCGGATACGTTTTACATTACCACTTTACTAAATGATTTTTTTTTTTCACTTTTTCGCGATTTTCACAGACGATTTTCTTGAAACTTCTAATATAAACTAAACAAAGAAAGATCTACATCATTTGTTTAAAACTTTTCTTTGGGAAAATTCATTTAACTGCACTTTTAGTGGAAGGGGTGGGGTTAGGAGCTTCCTCTAAAGTGCTATCCATACTTGAATTATACAATTCTATCATCCAAACAAAATTAATTAGAAATAAAAAGATGACGTAAAATTCCAACAAGTTTTAACAATATTAGTAAGCCGGAAGTGCGCTTTTACTGAACAGTTTTTTTTTTTTTTTTCAGTTTTCGAAGAATTTCGTTAAATTTGGTACATAAAACTATAAAATTTGTCAATTATAATTTTGAGAATTCTGGAGTAAGAGTTGTGTGAGTGTTTCACACCAGATTTTTTTTTTTTTCTTGGATTTAGGCTACTTTAAAACTGATATCCGGGTAAAAAGTTGATTCGAAATTTTGACCAAGATTATAATAATTTTTCTTCTAGTAGTAATTAGTGAAAGTAATGTGTGCGTTTCTTTTGGGGGGGGGGTCGGTAGGAGGGTGTCTATTTCTAGTGTAATGCCTTTCTACACTATATTATGGCATGATCACATTTACCAGTTATAACAGATGTTTATGAAAGTAAAGTACGCATTTAGTGAACCGTTATTATAGCTACAAACTACGTATTACAGTCTATAATCTTGAAATAAAATAAAATAAAAAAAATAAATAAATAAATAAACGTTTCTTCTTGATTGGTAAATATGTTCACTGAGGGATGTACAGTATTAGTAAATAACAATTGTTGTTTGTGAAAAATGTACTGAAAGTTTTTAAAAAGGTAAAAAGGGCTTCTTCTTCTGTGTTGATGTTTGTCTATTTGTTAAAACTGGTTTTTTTTCATTTATTGAGATACATGTCAAGTAAACAGTGATCGAAAGCAATAGAAAAAAAAAGGGGTTCCATCTTTACCTGGGTCTCCATTCAAATAAATCTGACGCTAACTACACAATGATCCTTATATTAAATCAACTTATATACTGAAATAAGTTTGAATTTTCTATAGAAGAACATTATTGCTGGCATACAGTCTTATAACTGATTTCAACCTTTTAGTTCATTGTGTAATTTTTTTTCTTAAATAAACCAACAACATACCATACCAATCATGATGTCCCATCAACCACATATGTTATTGATCCCACTTGTTTACAAGAGAAGGGTTTACACAATAAAGTAGTACACAGGCAAATTGGTTATAATAATTTTACTCTGTAATATATTAAATGAATCTTTTCGATTCACCAAAAATATATTTTTTTTTTTTCTCGACATAATCCCCTAATACTATACCACTTTTAAAGACCTAGAATAAGATCTAGTCGGTATTTTATCTGTTGTGATGGTTGGTTCCGCAGAGCTGGAAAGCATCAGAAACCATTTTCCATGGTAGCCTGGCTTCATTTTGTAGTCATCGACCGGTTTCAGGCGTTCGCCCATCTTTAGGATGCGTTTTTCAGACAGTAGTAGACACTATTGTGTAAACTAACTTTGCTCTGTGCAAGTCTGTGTTGACACACACTATCTGAAAAACGCATCCTGAAGATAGGCGAACGCCCGAAACCGGTCGATGACCACAAAATGAAGCAGGCTACTACGGAAAATGTCTCTGACGTATTTTAATTGTCATTATTATCGGAAACGGGTGCCCAAAGGCGCGGGACCTAAGCCTATATGGCTCTTATCCCCCCGGTACCCCCCGTAACCCCTTAATTAGTCTCCCCCGGTAACTTGCCGGTTAATCTACAATATCTCAAGATATCCCTATACTCCAACTCGCCCAGACAATCCTGCGAGAGTGGTGTCCTCCCAAATATACGAAACCTAGTTCCAGCGAAACGGGGACACTGACATAAGTAGTGATACACCGTTTCCCTAACTCCGTCATCACAGTTCTGACAAATGGGACTCCGCGTCTTTCCTATGTTAAACAAGTGGCTGGACACCCAAGTGTGTCCAGTCACTATTCCTACCAAGGTCCTCAAACCCGTCCTACTGAGAGACAGGAGATACTCCGAAATTCTCTGCTTACCTGCCTTTATAAATCTTTTAGCTTGGAGGCACCCCTGCGTGTCCCCCCAGCATTTCTCCAAAGCTCTCGTCTCCCAAAGTCTAATCTGTTTGTCGCGAAACGTCTTTGTAACGGCCAGGGCTGGTTCAGGACCACAGAATGGTAATGATGATCCCTCCCTGGCCAGCCGATCCGCCCTCTCATTGCCCTCTATTCCCGCATGTCCGGGTATCCAATAGAGATGCACCTTACCCCTCCGAGCCAAAAGCGTTGAGCTTCCTCCGACATTCTCCCACTAATTTCGAACTCCTTAATGTCATAACATGTATATAGAAAACTGATGAGGAGAGAAATTGGGATTGATTAATTAGACGAGATATGAAGACACTGTTATAATATAACTATAAGCTTACACAAACTGCACTGGACTTGTAATGATTTTTATAGAATAAAAGGTGGGAGTAGAGATATGACACGATACGATGTATATGGTTGAATCTGATAGATAGATGTCTAGATCTCTTACTGGCTTATATACAGGTTCTCCCCACTATAGCCTGCTTAAGTCAGAGAATACAAGAGAGAGTCCGTTTTCTCTCGGTCGGGCTATTTGTTTGCTATACAGTTTTAAATATCTGGGAGCGACAGAGAATAACACAAATGCAATCGAACCTGAAATTAAAGCCAGACTTTGCAGCCGGCAATAGATGTGTCTCTTTGCGCTGGCGAAAGTTATGAGTTTTAGATGTTTATCATGTGACGCCAAGATACCGCTATTCAAGACAATAATTAAGGCCAGTAATGACATATGCTAGCGAGACATGGGTATTGTCAAAAGAAAGTGCTAAGTTGCTTGGAATATGGATGAGAAAGGTTTTAAGGAAAACATTTGGCCCAAGAATTGAAAATAGACAGTGGCGTGCAAGAAAGAATGACGAGCTATACCAGCTGTTTAAAGAGCTAGAGATATCGTCACTCTTGTAAGAAAGTTTCGACTCCAATGGATAGGTCATATAGAAAGAATGGATGAAGAAAGACTGCCAAAAAAAACTCCTTTATGGACGACCAGAGGTGGTGCTCGACAAAGAGGAAGACCGCGCTTGCGGTGGATAGATAACGTCCAGGATGACCTATCAATGTTGGGAATCCGAAGATGGTGGGCAAAAGCCCAAGATAGAGTTGGCTGGCACAAACTTGTGGATGAGGCCTGGGTCCGCTAGTACTGTTGAGCCGATGCAATAATAATACTATACCACTTTTAAAGACCTAGAGTAAGTTCTAGTCGTATTTTATCTGTCATAACATGCATATTCATTTGGTTGCTATACCGGTTTCAGATTTTTTATCCATCGTTAGAAAACAAAATTCACTAAGTTCGTGTAGAGATTTTTGTGGTTGTAGTTGGTTCCGTAGAGTTGGAAAGCATCGGAGATATTTTCCCGCTATAGCCTGCTTCTTTTTGTTGTCATCGACCGGTTTCGGGCGTTCGCCCACTCAACTGTACACAGTGTATCCAACTGTATTTGCTCTGTGCAAGTCTATGTAATTACACTGTTTTGGACAAAAACATCCTAATAATGGGCAAATTCCCGAAACCGGTCGATGACTACAAAAAAAAGCCAGGCTATCACGGAAAATATCTGTGGATTCGTGTAGAGAGTTCATTTCAACGTAATATTTTCTGTTACACTAGACACTTGTGGGGTTTGTTGGTTGTATATACGAGGTGTGTTCAAAAAAATAACGGAAATGTTCATTTTTTTTTGGAAAGAATTTTATTTATTCGTCTAAATCAATGTTATCCCCTTCAAAATAGTCCCCATTAGATATTATACACTTATGCCAGGCCCTTCTTCCGCTTCTGGAACTCGATCTTTGGGATAGCTTTTAGCTCTTTCAGCGATGCACATCTATGCTTAATAAACGACGGCCCTTCAAAGTTCTATTTATTTTTGGGAACAGAAAAAAGTCACATGGGGCCATCTCTGGCGAATATGGAGGCTGGGGCATCATTACAGAGTTGTTTTTTTGCCAAAAATTTACGAACAAGCAACGATGTGTGAGCAGGTGCATTATCGTGATTTAAAAGCCATGAATTGTTTTGCCGGGCGTTTTCTTCGGTCTGCTTCGCGCAAATGGCGTTGAACTTGCAAGTAGTATTGCTTATTGATCGTTTGACCTTGTGGCAAGAACTCATGGTGCACTATGCCATAAAATCGAAGAACATAATCTTCACAATTGACCGAACTTGTCGAGCTTTTTTTCGGTCTTGGCGATCCAGAATGCCATCACTGGGACGATTGAGCCTTAGTTTCGATATCATAACCATAAACCCATGTTTCATCACCTGTTATGACACGCTTCAATAGTTCTGCATCGTTGTTGACTTGATTTAGCGATTCCTGAGCAACTTCTATTCGCCGCTGTTTTTGTTCGAAATTCAACACTTTTGGAACTAATTTTGCTTCAACACGTTTCATACCAAAAACAGATGAAAAAATTACATGGCATGAGCCAATTGATATGCCAACATCTTCAGCAACTTCTCTAATTGTGATTCGGCGATCCGTTCATAATCATTTCTTTCACTTTTTTTCACGTTTTAATCGGTTGTTGATGTGCTAGGACGGCCCGTACGCTCGTCATCTTCAACGTCTTCATGGCCATCTTGAAAACGCTTATACCATTCGTAAACCCTTGTTTTACACATAGTAGATTTACCAAAAACAATATTTAACATTTCTAAAACTTTGTTACACTTTATTCCATTTTTATAGCAAAATTTAATGCCATTCTCTGATCATGATTTATATCAAATGAAAAATCGCCGACTGTAACACAACCTCTGTTATCCTTTTAACAGCTGACTATCGAGACTAAACATCCAATAAGCTCAAAAATGTAGTCGGGGATACTTTTCTTTTTTTTTTTTAAATTTAAGGCATCCCAACATCTGGCTGTGGTCACTTGCACGCCCGGAGCCTTCATGCACGTCGCGGCCCGGCCTCCGGGACATTGATCTCTCGTTATGGACAACACTGTCCATCACCGGACAATGAGCTATAGGGGCTCCTAGGAAGAGAAAATCTAAGGGTAGCACGGCGGCTGGATTCGAACTCGTGATCTTCGCGTTGCTAGTCCAGCGCGCTACCACTGAGCTAATCCCTTCCCTATAGATACATTTTAAGACATGTTTAACAACACGATAACGAAAAATATTGTACCAATCGGACTAATATTACAACCCGCGAAATTTCAAAATTCCCTTTACTTTTTGAACACATCTCGTCTGTATTGTATAGAAACATTAAGTTGAAATAACAGTTACGTTGTAGTTACTCTCTACACGAACTTGGTGTGAATTTGTTCTGATGATAGATGAAAATCCGAAACCGGTTAGGAACAATATAAATATGCATGCTATGACGGTTAAAATACGGTAAAAAGTGTGCACACTCAGCACAATTGTATGGTACCACTACCTTTTTTACTTTTATCTCACTCCTAGTAAGAGGGGAAGTATTGTAATCGTGTCAAATTTTCGATATCGAGTGTTCACCGGAAATATCCGTTTTGAAGGCCTCTGAGTCCAAAAAAGTGGTTTTTAGCAAATGGGTCTGTATGTGTGTGTTCTGTATGTATGTATGTGAACAGCATAGTTCAAAAACGAAAAATCGTAGCAACTTCAAACTTGATATTCCGTTTAGGTATCACCATGGGATCGGACAGTGGGTCATCTGTTAAAATTCCTCAACCGGAATTACCACTTTACTAGGTTTTTAATTTTTTATTAATTTTTGCGATTTCCTCAAAAAAATGGCTCCGAAGATTTTCTTGAAACATCTTATATCAACTAAACATACAAAGATCTACTACAACTTTTATTTAAAACATTTCTCTGGCAAAATTCATTTAAGGGCACTTTTGGAGGAGAGGTGGGGTTACAGCTTCTTCTAAATTGCTATCATAGTTGATTATACAATGCTATCATCCAAACAAAATTAATTAGAAATAAATAGATGGCCAAAATTCGCTGTTTAAGAAATATTGTCAACCGAAGTGTCGCTTTTACTGGCAGTGTTTTTTTGGGGAGGGGGCATTTTAGACGAATTTGCATTAAATTTGGTGTACACAACTATAAACATTGTCATTATAATTTTGAGAACAGTATATAAGAGAAAGTTGTGTGAGTGTTTCACACCAGATTTTTTTTGTTGTTTTGTTTTGTTTATGAGGGGATATTCAAGGGTGAGTCTGGGATAGAAAATTGTCTTAACTACCTTTTTGATCTAATTTACAGGTTATATATGTCTATGTGGATGGATCTGCAATGCTGGATAACATCTGGTATTTTAAACGTCGTAGCATGCATATCTATAGTTACTTGTTACTCTGTTACTTGTTCTCACAAGTGTGAGTAACAACAGGTAACAGAAACATTACGTTGAAGTGAACTCTCTCTACAC
Organism: Triatoma infestans; assembly: GCA_011037195.1. Taxonomy (NCBI): domain Eukaryota; kingdom Metazoa; phylum Arthropoda; class Insecta; order Hemiptera; family Reduviidae; genus Triatoma; species Triatoma infestans. The sequence continues at coordinate 12,635 of JAAEAF010009692.1, forward strand.
TAACTTGGTGAATTTGCTCTGAAGATGGATGAAAGTCCGAAACCGGTCAGGATGAAAATAAATATGCATGCTACGACGGATAAAATACCAGATTATATATGTCTATTTTTATATTAAGGGAACATTAAGTGGATTTTTAGTATTTTATCCGTCGTAGCATGCATATTTATTTTCTTCCTGACCGGTTTCAGATTTTCATCTATCGTCAGAGCAGATTCACCAGGTACTTGTAGAGCGTTCACTTCAGCGCAATATTTCTGTTACAATCATATTTGATGGTTTGTTGATTGCATGTACAGGGTGTCCCAAGGTATATGGATAATGACTTTTTCTCGGAAACTAAGATAGCTAGAAAAAAACTAAAAAAATACGTGTCCCCATAGGTTTTTGGTTAGAAATCCAAATTTAATTTGCAAATTTGTTTTGGTGCTTCCAGAAGCGAGATACAGGCACCAACTTCATTTTTTCAAATAGGGAGGTGTGGTTTTTATTTAAGAAATAGATTCCTCTATTTTTTGTAAGAAAAATTTACTTGAACGGTTTTTTTCTGTGAGCGATATTTTTATAAGTTATGAATGAAAACATGATTCTTATAAGAAATTTCAAAATGATATTATAACGGTTTTTTTTTATTGAATAAGAAGAAAAGTACTATTTTATTATAAATTTTACTCCTCATTAATTACAGATCTTGCTCGAACTGGCCTCCACTATTAGAGATGCATAGACATGCTCTTTCCTGCCAATTGTACCTTACGGCCGAAGAAATACAACTCTAATGGTGGAGCCAGTTCGAGCAAGATCTGTAATAATGAGGAGTAAAATTTATAATAAAATAGTACTTTTCTTCTTATGCAATCAAAAAACCGTTAAAATATCATTTTGAAATATCTTATAAGAATCATGTTTTCATTCATAACTTGTAAAATATCGCTC
>JAAEAF010009693.1:0-10001 GCA_011037195.1 Triatoma infestans
TATAAATGTGGTGAATGTAATTACAGTTGTAGAAAATCCACACATTTGAAACACCATATGCGAACACATACAGGCGAGAAGCCGTATAAATGTAGTGAATGTGATTTCAGTTTTACACTGTCTGCATCTTTGAAAAGCCATATGCGAACACATACAGGCGAGAAGCCGTACAAATGTAGTGAATGTGATTACAGTTTTAGAACATCCACACATTTGAAACGCCATATGCGAACACATACAGGCGAGAAGCCGTATAAATGTGGGAAATGTGATTTCAGTTGTGCAGAATCCGGATTTGAAACACCCTATGCGAACACATACAGGCGAGAAGCCGTATAAATGTGGTGAATGTGATTTCAGATTTACACTGTCTAGATCTTTGAAAAGCCATATGCGAACACATACAGGCGAGAAGCCGTATAAATGTAGTGAATGTGATTTTAGTTGTGCAGTATCCGGATATTTGAAAAACCATATGCGAACACATACAGGCGAGAAGCCGTATAAATGTGGGAAATGTGATTTCAGTTGTGCAGAATCCGGAAATTTGAAACGACATATGCGAACACATACAGGCGAAATACCGTATAAATGTGGAGAATGTAATTACAGTTGTAGAGATTCCCAAAATTTGACACGACATATGCGAATGCATACAGCTGAAAAATTGTATAAACATATTGAATGTGATATCAGTTTTACACAGTCCGCACCTTTGAAAAGACAAATGCGAACAAACGCATTCGAGAAGCCGTATATGTGTAGTGAATGTGATTACAGATGTAAACAATCTGGAGGTTTGAAAAAACATATGCGAACACATACAGGCGAGAAGCCGTATAAATGTGGTGAATGTGATTTCAGTTTTATGCAATCTGAATATTTGAAAAGTCATATGCGAACTCATACAGGCGGGAAGCCGTATAAATGTAGTGAATGTGATTTCAGTTGTACTACATCCGGAAGTTTCAAACAACATATGCGCACACATACGGGCGAGAAGCCGTATAAATGTAGTGAATGTGATTTCAGTTGTAACAAATCCGGAAATTTGATGAACCATATGCGAACACATACAGGCGAGAAGCCGTATAAATGTGGTGAATGTGGTTATAGTGGTAGAATATCTCAAAATTTGAAAAAACATATGCGAACACATACAGGCGAGAAGCCGTATAAATGTGGTGAATGTGATTATAGTTGTAGATTTTCTCAAAATTTGAAAAAACATATGCGAACACATACAGGCGAGAAGCCGTATAAATGTGGTGAATGTCATTATAGTTGTAGATTTTCTCAAAATTTGAAACAACATATGCGAACACATGCAGGCGAGAAGCCGTATAAATGTAGTGAATGTGATTTTAGTTGTACACAATCCGGAAATTTGAAGAAACATATGCGAACACATACAGGCGAGAAGCCGTATAAATGTGGTGAATGTGATTACAGATGTAGTAAATCCGAATACTTGAAACAACATATGCGATCACATACCGGCGAGAAGCCGTAAATGTAGTGAATGTGATTTCAGTTATACGCAATGTGGATCTTTGAGAGAACATATTTTGCAAATACATACAGGTGAAAAGTCGTTTAAATGTGGTGAATGTGATTTCAGATTTAAAGAATCTGACATTTTAAAAGACATTTGCGAACACATGCAGCCGAGAAGCCGTTTAAATGTAGGTAATGTGATTTCAGTTGTACTGAGTCCGGGAGGTTTGATAATGCATAAACGAACACATCCTGGCGAGAAGCCATATAAATGTAATGAGTGTTTTTTCAGCTGTTTACATCTGGAAATTTGTAACAACATATGCGAACACATACGAACGAAAAGATATAAATTTGTAGTGAGGGCAAATAGAGCACAGAGTAGTTACTAATATGCAATTAAAACATTACACCACTCATGTTACGGAGGTGCACCAAGTCAGTAATAATTCACAACCGAACCTCCTGATTTGGCAATTGGAACTGTACATAACATTTTTTACTGAATTACCTAAAAATCAATTGTTTATTTTACAATAAAGCGATAGCAAAATCGCACTTTCACTTGGCGGAGTTTGTAAATCTGTCAGTACTTGTAATGTATATTAATATTATTTTCATGGTAGAAATATACGTTCTATTAATGGTGCTCTTTATAGAATTGTTGCTATTGTACTCCCACAATCCCCCCAAATAATGAATTTTCCTGGGAATATGTTACAAATAATAGTGAAAGGTATTTATGTATTTATACAGTTTATGGTGTTTAAAGGAAATCGTTGGAGCGTTTATAGCCGCCCCTTGAACCATGGAAACCCTATACGCTCACTTCTCATAGATTGGTATTGTCTGAAATCTTCATTTCAAATGCGGAGTTAGTACCTAAAAAGTTTGCCAATCATGAGTTGCCTGCGACATACCGCTATACTGATACTTTATTCAAATTGTCTCTCTCTCACACACTCAGGGAAATTCAGAATATGTATTTCCAATGAAAACTCAATTTCGATAATTAGTAACGATCTCAATACTTCCTCCTTACTAGAAGTAACAGAAAGTAGGGCGAATTAGAGAAAGTTCAAACTTTATACTTAGTTTTAGTTGCTAGCATCGAAACTGATCAAAATCCGTCAAACAGAAGTAAAAAATTTTAGTTAACTGATTTGTTCTTTTCATCTGATCGGTAAAGCTAGTTCGTTCCGGTGCCTTGTAGTTAAATAAAAATGAACTCTTCTTACATGGGAAAAAAAACTCGGAATTTCAACAACATATTTAATTATTATTAACATTATACAGAAGGCAGAGTGGTCTAATAAACTGAAATAGCACTTTAGATGAAAACCTAACCCCACCCCTCCACCGGAAGTGTCCTTAAATGAACTTTCCCGGAGAAATGTTTCAAATAGAAGTTGTAGCTCTTAGTATTTGTAGTTGATAGAAAAAGTTTAAAGAAAATCGTCGGAGCCATTTTTGAGAAAATCGCAAAAAAGGTAAAAAAATCAACTATTAAAGTGGTACTTCCGGTTGTGAAATTTTGACAGATAACGTACTGTCAGATCCCATGGTGATACCTAAATGGAATATGAAGTTTCAATTTTCTACTGTTTTTCATTTTTGAGCTATGTTATTCACATACATACACACACACACACACACCCACACACAGACCATTTGCTAAAAACCACTTTTTTGGACTCAGGGGACCTCGAAACAGATATATCCGGTGAAAACTCGATATCGAAAATTTGACACGATTACAATCTTCCTCTTACTAGGAGTAAGAGAAAGTAAAAAAGTTTAGTATTGTAGTAATATTTACTGTTACATCACAAAAACTATTGTACCAAAACTGTTGTTGTATATTACTATAGTATTGTAATATTGGAAATACTAATGGCTGGCATACAAAAATTTAAGACTTATTCAAATGTGATATCAAGGCGAACTTCTTGTTAATGGGATGCTTTCTGTTAACAAAGTTTTTCATCTCTAGTGTTCATTAAAAATGATAGCGGTCGTGCTTAAAAGATCTTAATCAAGAACTTCTGATTGCACTTTTAAATATCGAGCTGAATATAAAGTTTGTTGTTCTGGTTGGTCCCCCAGACCTGGAATAACTCTGATTATTTTCCGTGGTAACCTGGTTCTTTGAGTGATAACCGAACTAGGCAACGACTGGCAAGTCCAATTGTGTGTCTTTCAGTAGTTCGTTTAGTTTCACTGTTTTTTAGTACGTATCCCTTTCTTACCCATAGGTTTGGGCTTTAATTTTACTTTCCACTTGAAAGAAGCTATCACGGAAAATATCTCTGATAAGGCATTAGTGTTCGCTGAACGAAGCTAAGATATCTCATTAATTACCACTTCTTTCACATTATGTTATAAAAGTATAGTTCAGAGGTACCGGGTTCGAATGCAGCATGCTGGCCTTAGACTTTTTCTCCCTACGAGCCTCTACAACTCACTGTTCGTTGATGGGCAGAGTTGTCTGTATCTAGAGAAAACTGCTTGGAGGCCGGCTATAAATTGGGGAATGCTCCGGCAGGCACAATGAATCTTTCACGTCGCAGTGCAATAGTCCCCTACACATACTTCACCTACATAAGTATAGTCCTTAAGGTATGTTTGTATATGTATCAAATAAAAAAAATCTGGTGTGAAACACTCACACAAGTTTCCCATACTCGAGTTTTCAGTGTTGTAATTAACAAATTTTATAGTTTGTGGTGAAATTCGTGGGAGGTCGTCGAATACTGAAAAAAAAGTTCTGAAACAGCGCACTTCCGGTTTACTTATTTTTTTGAAACTCGCAATTTTGGCCATCTATTTATTTCTAATTAATTTAGTTTGGGTGGTAAACCTGTATTATCAACTGTGATAGCAGTTTAGAGAAACCTTACCCCACCCCTTCCATAAAAAAGTCTTAAATGGATTTTTCCAGAGAAATCTTTTTAATAAAAGCGGAAATAGTGTTGTGTATGTGTGTGTAGTTGATATACCAAGTTTGAAGAAAATCGTCGGAGCCATTTTTGAGAAAATTGCAAGAAAGTAAAAAAATACCAGAAAAGTGTAAAATACATTGTAGTAAAAAAGCATTTCCGGTCATCCGATTTTTTCAAACTCGGAATTTCAACAACTCATTTAATTCTAATTAATAATTAATATTATTTAGATAATAGAACTGTATATTTAGCCCTTTAAGAGCGCCCGTCCATAAAAATGCTCTTAAATGTTTCAAATATAAATTGTAGGTCTTTGTATGTGTTGTTCATATGTTAATTTTAAAGGAAATGGTTGGAGCCATTTTCGAGAGAATTGCAAAGAAGTAAAAAAACCCTTTCTAAAGTGGTTTTTCCGGTCAATGAATTTTGACCGCTGAGTTACTGTCGGATCCCAAGGTGACTCTCTAACGGAATATTAAGTTTGAACTTTCTGGGATTTTCTTTGGCAAGAAACCGTTGCGGAACACGGATCTACAGTGTCAGGGTGGATTGCCCCTTAATGATGAAAGCTGTGAAACTGCCGTTAAGATATTATAAGCAAAAGGTGATTGTAAAAAGGTGTTATTGTAACTTGTAGAGCATCTCAAAACTGATAGGAAATATTTCAGATTCTATTTTGCAATTAATTGTCGCCTAATACGATTTGAATTTTAGTTTTCTTATCTAAGCTAAGAATGCCATTCGTCCAAACTCAGCCCTTCATGGTTAATTGCAGACCGAAGTGATTAGTGAACAAAATTGACGTGACAATATTGTATGTCTTTGTGGAACTAGGAGTTTACATGTATTTGTCATATATGACTGCAGAAACTGTTGATAGTAAAACACCATAAACATATTTCCAAAATTAAACTATTGAGCAAAAAATAGCTGTTTCTTCTTCAATGTAATAATATTTCGAAGAATAATAATGGATGTATAATGCTAAGCTCAGTCGCTTAATCAAAGGCAAAGAATTATATTAATTTTATTTTCATTGGAGAGCTATTTTAAGTTGAAAAGGCCGTGTGTCCATTGCTTTGAAGGTATTGCGTGTGAAGAGGAAGGTTACAATAGTTGCAAGGCGAAATATGTTTTGTAATTTGTTGTGAAAGGGATTGATGGTTTTGTTGAATATAAATTTTTTTCTTAAGTTACGCATGGATATTGTATTTTGAGTGTATTTTCCTAATAATTAGTTATAAAAATTCTCTTCTCTGTAAAGTTATTGCGTACATAATAATCGTTTCCTAGGATGTACAAATTACATTTTTACATCATTGATGAACAAGAACAAAGGTAGTTAGGAATTGGTTTGAAATTAGGTAAGGAAAAATATTATTTTCTCAGGTTTACTGAATTTAGAACTGAGATTAGATCTATTTTTTGGTTATTATTATTAGGTGATATTATATAATACCACGGAGTTGGATCTTTCTGGTAAGGTGATTCTTTTTATTGACTATTTCCCATAAAGTACGCTCTATTGTTTATGTTATTGTTTAGCTGGAACCGCATGAAGACTACTGAGACTGAGAGAAAACTCAGAGCAAACAAATGGGTAGGTTCGACATTTGCTATAACAACCTGTATTTTCAGCTTATTAGTACTCACGACATGAAACATTTTGAATAACTTTCACCTTTTTGTAGTTACAAAATCGTCATATTCAAACTATCTGATGTCTGAAAATCTCGACATTTCTGTATACGTCACTTTCCTCATCTTAATATATATAATTGTATTTAGTAGGAAATACATTGCTTTTCTTTTACCGTTATTAGATTTATCTTGTTTATTTTTATGCTAACCTTGTAGCCACGCTTTTGTGATGCTCAAGAGTTAAAATTTCCGTTCAGAGCGAAAATAAGGTAAAATAATTTCCATTTAATCAGCCGGTTTTAACGTCCAGTTATTAAATTAGAAGCACTTACTACATCTATTATTAACATCTTTCAAGCAAATATAATTTTACCAGTTATATGCGAGGCTTCATCTAGGCCCCTACAAAGTAATACATGAGCAATACATAACTACATGAGCAAATCGGGTCCTCTATTCACGGGTATTTAAGAACTTTTACACCATTCTATACTTTTGATTTACACGTACTTATGAGGGTAGAGATTTTTTTCTACTTGAAATGAGATAATTGTTTTGGATTTTCGTTAAACTTCAGTGTAGAATCCTGAATGCTTGAATTTCGTATCCTTTAAATGCTTCAAACGCGTATTGTGGGACAGGAAAATTGTTCCATTAGAAGATTGAAATGAGCTGCAAAAAAGGAATGGAATCTGCGGTAACGAAATTTTCCCAGGTCTAGGGTGGATATTGAAGTCACTATGAACAGTGAAGTTCCCAGCGAAAATTGGAGCATTAGTGATTTTGCAATGCATTCTTTGGCTGCAAGGACTGGATCCTTAACAATACCCGTGTATGACTAAACTAATTGATTAGATAATTATGATGAACCTGTTTCTATTTTTAGGTAACAAGTGATGGTAAAAAATATTTAATTGGTGACAGTAAATTACAAGTAATTGAGGGTCTTTGGTCCAAAGAATTGTGTGATCATTTACTAAGTGTGATTCACCACGATGAAGATGAATTAAGGGATTCAATAGAAATTTTCGAAAGAGTCAATAGAACCAGGTTACAAAGAATTAGGAAGAACTGGAGTACACATGGTGATCAGAAATTTGTGAGAAATAAGTCGTTACGTGAAAGTTCACAGAAGATTGAGAGTAATGCAGGAACGGATCAAAAAAATAATTTCTCAGGCAATCCAGATCCAAAAGAAAATTCGCAACGTAACACCAAAACCGAACCTGAACATAAAAGTGCTGACGGCAAGAATTCACAAAGGAATGATGCAAATAGAACAAGATTACCCATAAAATGTTATGTGTGTGGTAAGCTAGGACATATTTCTAGAGAATGTCCGCAATCAGGAGCTGTGAGAGTATGCCGAAAATGTGGAAAAGACGGTCATCTATCAAACGATTGTACTAGGAACGACCAGATGAATTTCTCTTGTGAAAATATGCCAACAAGTTGCAAGTATATAAAACTGATACAAATTAATGGGTCTACTAAAATACCAGGATTAATTGAACTGGGGCAAGCGATTGCACCATTAGAAAGTCGACGGCGGAGAAACTAAATCTTAGAAGACTACCAATTGAGGTAATGCTTACCGGATTTGGAAGCGTAGGTTGTGCAGCTCAAGTGAGAGAGGCAAGCCATATAATTTTAAATATTGACGGAGTTGTAGGGACACAAGTTAGGGTATTGATAGTACCTGATGACGCTCAAGTGTATGAGGTTATAGTGGGCCGCACATGGTTGGACCAAGCACATATAGCGTTCTATAGCATCAATGGAATACTTAACATCGGATATCGAGAAGAACACCCCTTTAAAGAGTTACAGATAGCGGAAAATAATACGAATAATAATGAAATAATAAAAGCACATGAAGAAATTGAACTACCCCCTACTAGTATAAATTTGGTAGAAGTTGCGGTAGGAAGGGAGTATCATTATACACTGATTAAGAACGAGTCTTTTGATGCATGTACATTAAGAAAAGGAGACAAATTGGATAAGGGACAGATAATGAATGTATGTACAAATGATGGTCAGGGGTCTATGGGGATAGTAGGAATGAAGAGGACAATTGAAGAGCATGAAGTGAATATTGGCCCGTATGCAAGACCAGATCAGAAGAGAGAACTGCTGATACTATTGAATGAATTTCCTATGTGTTTCGCTACTGAGTCATCGGAGATTGGCTTAACCGATTTAATGGAGATGAGCATAGAGGAAGAAACCGGAAGTAAACCTGTGAACACCAAACCTTACAGAGCGAGTGCTCGAGAAAGGAATATAATAGCGAAGATTGTCGAGGAATGGAGAGCCGCGGGAATAGTGTCTATACGAAATCCCCATATGCTAGCCCAGTACTCTTGGTGAAGAAAAAGAATGGAGACTCGCGATTGGTCGTGGACTATAGAAAATTAAACAATCACGAAAACATTTCCTATACCAAATATAGACGATCAATTAGAAGCACTAGCCGGCGCCCAGATGTTTGTTACGCTCGATCTCGCCCACGGTTATTTGCAAGTACCATTGAGTGAGGAAGCGAAAGAGAAAACTGCTTTCATTACACCGGATGAACATGCACAGTTTGAAAGAATGGTGTTTGGATTAAAGAATGCTCCGTTTGAGTTTACGAGATTGATGAATAGAGCCTTAGGAAATCTTAGAAATAAAGCGGTCTTATGTTATTTGGACGATCTCCTAATACCAGCAGTAACATGGGATGAAATTATTACTAAATTGAGAAGTGTCTTAGAGGCGCTCAGAGATGCCAAGTTAACTCTCCGACTTCAAAAATGTCACTTCGGGAAAACCGAGATCGAGTATCTTGGATTTGTAATTTCAGCAGAAGGTATAAAGCCAGGGCCGAGAAAGACAGAGTCCATAGCAAACTACCCGGTACCCAGAAACCCTCATGAAGTTCGACAATTTTTAGGATTGGTAAGATTCTTTAGGCGATTCATACCCAATTTCGCGCGACGTGCATTATCGCTAACGATGCTAACGAGAAAGAATATTCCATTTATATGGACAGACAGAGAACAAGAAGCATTTGAAGACTTAAAATCAGTGATGGTGAGAGAACCAGTTTTACGGTTATACAATCCTAATGCTAAAACGGGTTACACACCGATGCCAGTAAAGAAGGTCTAGCAGGAATGCTTTTGCAGGAAGGTAAGGACGGTGGGTTACATTTAGTCTATTGCGTAAGCAAAAGGACTTCCGATGCTGAAAGGAATTATCCATCCTGTCGTTTGGAATTATTAGCCATAGTATGGAGTGTGGAGAGGCTACGGCAATAAATTCTTGATCGATATTCCGTTCGTCATTCTGACAGATTGTCAGGCACTCATATATTTGAATTCAAACAGGGCAAGAAACCCCCAGATATGCCGGTGGTATAATCAGTTGCAGGAATATACCTTTCAGGTGAAATATCGCCCAGGTAACAAGATGAAGCATGTGGACGCTCTGAGTAGAGCTGTATGGCCAGAACAGGACAGTACAGATGTGGAAAATATGGGAGAGGTATTGACATTTCTAACCCGGGAAGAGCAGGTGAAACTATGGCAATTGTCGGACGAGAAACTGCAGAGGCTAAGGGAAATTATGGCGAAGCCATTGGAGGAGAGGTCGCCAGGGGAGAAGCAACAAGTGTATGATGTCGTGTCAATTAATGGAATCCTTTATAAGAATGTTGAAAGGAAAGAACTGCTCATGATCCCCAACAGCTTTAGGAAGACTCTAGCTGTCCAAGCTCATGATATGATGGGTCACTTCGGGCTGGAACGGAGCCTAGATTACGTCAAAAGATACTATTGGTTTCCAGCCATGAGGAGATATGTGCGGAGCCATATTAACTCTTGTATCCAATGTATGCTGAATAAAACTCCAGCTGGGAAGAAAAAGGGAGAACTT